>LPNX011064454.1:217043-303503 GCA_001517045.1 Pseudotsuga menziesii
TTCTCACTATTGTTACATTTTCTTAGTGGGTGCTTCATTAAGACCTATGTGAGATTTATTTCGACCTATTTGACCCATCATTGATGTAATAATGTATTTCTACAAGTTTCGTGAAGATATAAGACAACTTCATTAAGTTTCAATTCAATTGTTTACACCATGCCTAGATTTTAGTTAAAAAGTGTCTGGTTTTACAGTTTTAAGCATTTAACTAGTAAAATAATTGTTATTTAAATTTTAATAGTTCATTACAACCTTGACGAATAAGTTCAAGGCCTGAATTCAAGAAATGATGGCCCTCTTCCATGGTTTGGAACACTCGGAAGTTGATTCCTATGAGCAATCCTGAAAGCTAGATTCACTAGTGCAAGTGACATAGCTTCCCAATTCTACTGTAGACCTCCAAAAACTACTTTTTATTGATTAATAAAACTACATTAGAGATATGCAATCCTTCTTAAATTAAAATTCAACAATGAAGGTTTTAGTTTGCATATTTTGGGACTCCCAAGAGCCTGGAATTAGACTTTGGTCTCACTAATGCTAGAAACCTTAATGAACCAATCACATTATGCATAGGAACTTGATCTTTCATTACCCTCTCCCTACCTTGGCCGATCCTCCTTACCCGATCTTGATCATTTACTCGATCTAAACTACTTGGATCCAATAGATTGTTTAAAGTTTTTCTTATCAGGATCTAATGACCATTCATATCTGATTGGATCATTACAGATACATGTGCATCTTATCAGACGAAATTTCAAAGTCCTTACCAACAAATAATGAGAGTGATTCTATAACAACTACACGTATCATTTTATATATGATGTATATTGGCTTGTGCTTGTTGATTTACAGGCTCATCATTTTTTGTTGAAACCTTACAATAAATATCTACATAATACTCTTCCTTTCCTTTATAATCCTTCTTCTCATGTGTTTCAATCTTCATTATTGTCCCATAACTCCTTTTCACAAGCTTGTAACCAACCAAGCAACCTAGTATTTATAAAACAATTGTACACTCAAACCATTAGATTATGCTCAATAAATCTAGGGTCGGCTACAACTACTACTATCATTACTTGTATGTCAAATAGAGATGGAGTGGATCACTGCATTGATGGATCTTCTTCTTCTTTAGGAAATAATCCTTTAAGGTCTCCAAACTTCAACTTGTCTCTTCAATCAAAACAAAAACCTATATCTTGTGCCAATAAAATGTTCACTTCTAGCTTACTAAATTTTCTCTAGAAATTTGCAAGATGCTCAAATCCAACTGAAGGGTTTCCACATACACCATCCACTAAGCACCTAGTGATGATAGGGGTTTTGGAGTATAGAATCAACAATGAGATTTACCAAAAAAACAAGGAAGAAAACAAGGAAGAAAGGTCTTCCTTTTGTTGCTTCATCCTTAATATGAGGGAGCACTAACACTGAGATGAGCTTGACCTTCAATAGAGGGAACACGACATACAAGAATATAGAAAAAAAAGAACCAAACGATTCCATGGCAATAGAAACTACAAGTCTCTTTTCTTTGCTTTCAAGTGTGTTCGATAGTATCTTCTTTTTCCTTTTAACAAAATCGTCCTTAAGCGCCCCCCCCCCCCCCCCCCCCCTCTCGTTAAACAAAATCATGCGCTCTTCCTTTTAAAACTTAAACAAAACTTGTATTGTGTTTCGGGTGTACGTAACTTACGTTTTCTTCGCTATTTTCAGTTTCCGCATTTGCACAAGTCTTCCAATCGAAGGATGAACAATGGAGGGCATAGATTAATTTTTCCTCCTCTCTAGTTTCTTTGTTTGTACAGATTATGAAACACACAGAATGGATTTGGATCCATTGGGATGTCAGTTTATAAATATTTAGGGTCACAAAAAGTTTATTTGTTGATGTCACCAAAGGCAGCAGGAGTTATGAACATCAACCGTTGATTTTTTTAATAGATATAGGCCATCAATTTAAAATTTCACCTCCACCTTCTCCAAGCTCACACGGATCAGTCCACTTGTGGTTCTCTTCTCAACCTTGATGGGGGCTCCCTACAAATAAAGTGCTCACGAGCCTTCTCAAGAACAAGACCTCCTTTTTCACAGTCGAAACCTTATTCTCTTCTTTCACATGTGTCCTTTCATTGCCTTTTGATTGCAACTAAAGCCAATCTATGAAGACTTGTTCTCTAAGGTGATATGATTAAAATTAACAATTAATTAATTATTATTATTAAAAGAAGTAATGCTTAAAGAAATGATAATCACTTTTTTAAATGTAAATATAAAAAAATTTCAATTAGAATTTTTTTTTGAATATAAAGTAAAAAGCAATTGCTAAAAATTTAAAACAAATAAGTGGTGTTTCTATTGTTGTGTACATATCTTCTATCATAATAATAAGTGTAAGATGTATTTTTTTTTGTGAGTTTTTGAAGAGTGAATTCTACAAAAATTTAATCAATTCTTAACTTGTATTTAGGAATTAGATTGGAGATGTTTAAGTTCAAAAGGACTTGGAAATTATAAGCATAAGGAGTATATGTTAAAAAGTACTAAACTATGAGAAATATGCTAATTCTGACCTTAATCAGGAATGGCATAATGAAGCGTATGGGTAAGAACTAGTAATTTTCTAACATTATTAATTCTTGAACACTATTTTATAATGATGTGTGAATTGATGAATATTGATTTAAAGATTTGCAATTGGTTCAACCCATTTGGGTTTATTAAAGCCATTTTAAATTATTGAATTAGTACAATCACATAATTTGTGGGTGCTAAATATGTGTAGGCCATTATTTTTCTCAATGGCTAGTATCCCTGCATCAACTACTACTTATCTATGCACTAGCAACAACTTACTTTGCTGGTAGCTACTTTTAATATTGTTTTCTTATATAATTGTTTATCTCTAATTCAGTATAGTGCCATAAAATCAAAGTTCACAATACATTTTTCTCATCCTCTTACAATTTAAGAAAAATATAGATACACATCCACTCCAAATTCTTAAATATAAACTGATATTAATGTAAATATTAATTTTATAACTTATCAAAGATGCAATGGGGATGGAGTGCGAGATTGAGATTGCTAGGGACGTTAAAATAGTATAGCTAAAGACCATACAATTTCTAACATTTCCCTTCACATGGATGTATTTACCAAGGAACTCTTCCTTCACAAAGATTGCCTTCTCTAGAACTCTTGCAGATGCGTCTTTCTCGTGTAGGAAGAGAAATGCAATCCTCTTCAGTCCCATAACTCTTTGAATCCCATTTTTAGTGTTGCTATGACTGTTGGGGTAGTGAAGCCCCTACTCCCATACTTTTTGGCGATGGCATAACGCATCTCATCTCGACATCTGTAATACCCCAAAACAATTGTTAAGTTGTTGATTATTTTCAACATTTATATTTTTTTAGTCTTTTGACAATAAAGTCAAAATGAATGTAATGGATTATTATTATTGAATAATTAAATAACTGAGAGGAATAAGAACTGAAGTAGTTTTTAAATGAGTGCTTGATGAATCATAAGGGGAATTGAAAAATGGAAGAAACAGTTCAGTGATAACTCAAGTGATGTAGCAAGCATCTTCCCCAAAATTAGGTCAAGATTCCTTGTGGAGCACTAAAGAGCAGGAGGCTCAAAAATGACAAATTCCTAGGCAAAACACTATAAATAGTATGTCCATAGAATAAGAAGGAGGTTTCGATGGATGGGGAAATGATCTATTGATGGAAAGAGATAGCACATTGATCAAAAAAATTCCTTGTGGTTCAGGAAATAGGTTCGGGGGTTCTAGAGCAAGCAAGTTTTGGCTGCTTTAGTAATTGGTTGGGAGGAATGACATCTTTAGTTCTATTTTCTCGACAGTGTGACAGGTTCCTAACTAAATTTATCTATTGCTTTTGTCTTGATAATTACAGTCTGAAAGTACATTATAATTCTGATTGTATTATCAACTAAGATTATACAATCAATAAACTAGTAATAATTTTAACTTGTTTATTATTAATTATTACTTTATATGTTGTTAGTAGTTATTTACCTATGTACAAAAATGCAGATTTCATAGATCCCTTTCCTACATATAATACAAGAAGTTTAAATGGTAAACCAATCTTCTCTAGATTTTCCCTATGTTAAACTAATTAACTATTAACCAAACTCTACATTGTTTAATGAAATGTGAGACTTAATAGGGAGAGCTGAGAGGCTTTGATTCATATATGATAAATGATAATTCAATAAACTAATATCATCATAATCACAACATCTTAGAGACAAGAGGCTACCCACATATCTTTCCTCTTTGTTTAAACAAATACAAAATTCTATTTTAGCATTCATATATCAAGATAACAATAGACACAGAGCCAAATATCAAATTATATCTAGGTAAAATAATCGTAGTCGTAAGGATTCCTACACAGACATAATCTCTGTGTTAAATAAGAAAAAAATTACATATAAATTACATGTGTTTGTTCGACTTCCACATATATCAACAAATTAATAGATCTAAATTAAATAATCCTTAAAAATGAACCATGATAACAAACGAGGTCAAACAAACATCCATTAAAATATCCAACAAATATAATTGTAGTAAGCCCCAATGAATCAGATCTACGAATTGATATCATCTCCAATTCCTACTCATATCTAAATTCATAAGAACTCTAAAATCCATGATGGATGTGAGGCAATATTTGAAACTAGCCTACAATCTAATTTACCAAATCACAAATTTTTTTCAAATTGAATTATAGACCCAACATGGGTTGTTAAAACAAACTTATATTAGAATTTAATAGAGGTTGTATAGCCCCTTCTTTTCCCAAAACCTCGAAAGCAGAGTACCCTAGAACTCTACTTAACTAGAACTATCAAATGGAGTCATACCTTGAGGCTGATGCATTGATACGAGTGTACAATGAAGGAGCTAGACCAATGCATTCAATCATATAAATATTGCTAGCATTAGTATAAAATGCAATCATTTAATTTACAAGAATTTTCGAACAACGAGAGTTTAATGATAGGGTTCCCCACCTCAGGGAAGAGAAAAAAAAACTTGAGAGGAGGTAACTTTGTCGCCTCTCTTGCTTGGCTCTTGCTTTGATCCCCTTCATCCCCATACATTTAGGGGTTATAAGCTACATAATATTTTTTTTATTAAACTATAAAACCTCACCCTGTGCGAAGTTACCTTGAATTCCATATTGGTTCATAAAGGTGACACAAGGATTATTACAAGCCTTAGGTACCCTTTTGATGGCTCCCTAACTTCACCTGCCAAAACAAAATTGTGAATTTATTACAATTTCATTTAAGTATGAAATCATATTTTCATTTAAACAATGTACATGAAGAGAATATTACCTTCGCTTAATAGTAGACGGGAAGGGTTGGATCCTCATAGCTTCCCTCTCCTTCATCCTCCCTACACAAGAAAGACTAAGATGATTTATCTTGGTTAACCTATGTGAAATATCATTATCGAATTACAAGTAAAAAATGAACCTTAGTAGCTTCATACTTGTTAATACCCTTATGGGTTTGGAAATACCTCTCCCAGAAATCAAAGGAAAGTATCCAAGCTACTACACACAGAGCAATTAATGGTTGATATTGTTCACAGAAGAAATGGAATCCAAGTAGACATTAAACACCAATAGAAAACCTTTAAACAACTCAAAAATCATAGTGTATAAACTAGGCAAACTATTGCAGACCGCCGAAGGGAAAGCATGGTTGCAGCTCGACACCGTGGAATCTCAGAGAAAAAACTCCAACAACCATTAACATGAACCGGATCAAAATCCTTACAAACAAATGAATTAGATCATAAAAACCATACATATCTCTCCAACGG
Source organism: Pseudotsuga menziesii (assembly GCA_001517045.1). Lineage (NCBI taxonomy): Eukaryota > Viridiplantae > Streptophyta > Pinopsida > Pinales > Pinaceae > Pseudotsuga > Pseudotsuga menziesii. The sequence goes on from LPNX011064454.1 coordinate 222,934, forward strand.
AAAGAATCAAATCAAGGACAGATGGAGGGACAAGATCGTTCCTCTCCACAAAAAGCACGTGAGGCATCCTTTTCATTTAATACATGTGGTTGTTCTATCAACTCACAGCTAGAATTTATGAAAAGTATGTTAAACACGTCATTAAAACCACATTAAACCATTCACCTCATGGAAATTTAGCCAACCTTAGAACAATTGAACTCACAAAATTGCTTGAAAATATGCAGGAAAGAATCAAGGAGACTGGATATGTGATAATCCAAAAACTGTTGATACTATTAATTTAAACCAGCCATGATTACATATATGTATGATTATCATAAAGTACATACTCCAAGGATTAAAAATAATCAGTTTTTTTATTCAAATTAGTATAAAAGCAGGCTTACTAAACTAGTCAAAATCCCCCATAAGTCCATAAAGAACTTTCCAAATCAGTCAATATGTTCATGAATTTGCTGAATGAGTATGTACAGATCATAATTTATGGAAACATTACTTTATCATGCATTTATATGAGGAAAATAAGGTAGGTGATTTGGTGCAAAAAACAAGGCAATATACCTTATAACTAACTTTTGCTTTTGGCTTAAAACTGCAAAAAAGATGGAAACTCTTGAAAAAGAAGAACTACACATTTACTAATATGGGAAGACTGTAGATTTGTCAGAATCTTATCCAGTATATTTCTAACTCATTCTAGGAGGAATTTTGGGCAAGTTTGACCTCAAAAATTGGTTTGGGTGCAAACTAGCTGGTGTAGGACCTAGGAGATTAATAAAATAGATTAATTATTTTATCACAAGTATTGGGATTATTTTTTTATTATTCCAACACCCCCAATTAATCATGAATTTATGTACAATATCAAAAGAGAATATATATATAGGTCCTATAAACAAGTCTTAGTCACCCTTTACATACTGCTTGTCCACACAAAACAAGGAAACATCCAAAACCATAAGGGGAAAGTCCTCCCTTAAGCATGGACATGAACAAAACTATATGAAATATTGTCTTCAATCTTTCTTCACCACATGATCATTTATCAAAATCAGTGACTTGAGAATGTTGAAGCTTGTCTCAGAAAAAATATTGGTTAAGATGTCTGTAACTCTCTCAGATGATGCGCAATATTGCAGATTAATGACCATATCATGCACAAGTCATCTGATGTAGTGCATATGGATATAGATGTGCTTGGTTCGATGCCTCAGTACTTGATCAGTTGATATTCAAATGGTACTCTATTTTTCACAATATAGGACTATATAAGTCTCTCACTCGATCCCAAATTCTCAAAGATTCCCTACAACCACAAACATTGAGTAGTTGCATTCAGAAATCCTCTATACTCTTCTTTTGTAGATGAAAGTGAAATTGCACTTTGTTTCTTACTTGAACATTTGATTTGTCTTTCGAAAAGCATAAAAACATATCCATAACTTGAATTTCTATCATTTTTATCACCTTCCCAATTAGAGTCAATAAAACCAACTAACTCTAGGCTAGATTGTGCAACATAGTGAATACTATGAGTTTTTGTCCCGTACACAAATTTAGGATTTTTTTTATTCCCTCCAATGAATTTCATGAGGAAGATGCATGTATGTGGAAGACAAACTTAGTTGATAAGGTATATCAGGTTGAGTATGATTCAAATAAAGAATACAACCAACTAGTTTCCTATACATGGTGTTAGCTTCCAATGGAGATGACTGCGCTTCTTCAAGATTATCTTCTGAAAGGAAGGGAGTATTGCTTAGCTTGCAATACTTCATTTTGAACTTATTTAGTAAATATGAATCATAATTGGAATGATGTACCTTCATTCCAATATATTATTGTGAAATACGAAGCCCCACACTAGTAGAAGTGATCAATTTTTCCATGGAAAAACGTGGCAATATCCACGGAAAAGCGTGGATATTGCCACGTCCAAGTGTTTTTTTTCCCGTGGAAAAAATTTCGTCGCAATAGAGACGACCCCTAATTTGCGTCGCAAGAGCGACAATGTTCTATATTTCGTTAGATGTCTAAGTCGTCGCTATATCCACACCTGGATGTCTCTGTATCCACGCCTGGCCGTCTCTGTATCCATGTCGGGGCGTCGCTGTATCCACGCTGAGCCGTCGCTGTATCCACGGCTGTGAATTTTTTTAAAAAATTGTCGTCGCTGTATCCACGGCTATAACTGTTTAAAAAAAAAATACAAATGCCATAAGACCAATTCCATGTGGCAGGCAAAACAAGAAATAGGGCAGGCGAGATCCACATTCAATTATAGTTCTATTAGGGTAAGAGTTTGTCCTTGTACAAGTGACATTGGCCCACTGAAGATTAGGGCTACGGATTACATCTTGGCCCTGCTCACCTATGTAGATCATTTCATTGCATTATAAGATGCAATTTCTTGAAACAAGGGGTTTTTACTATTGAGTATGAGCAACAACACAGTGGACAGAATACTTGGTTCTCTTGACGAATTGCCAGATGCTTGCACAGGTAAAATCGTCACTGTATATTTCACATTAAGTTCTGACATTTCCTTCATGATACATCTAATTAAACAATAAAAAACACAGGACTGCAGCTCTGCATCATTTCTGTTTCTGCAGAAAGTTCCTACATGCATAGGATCTCGAATACTCTCTACTTCCATGTCATTAATTTTATGCTCAACTATGTTATTGGAGAAGAAAAATAATAGTTTAGACCAAAGCTCCACATAATGCTTCCACAACGGAGCACCAGAGTCCATGTCCTCAACTGGTTCCATTGCCCTCTCAAGAGATGACCAAACTACGCCATAAAGCATTCAATGCATAAGAACCTGAATAAATATTATGCTCAAATTTTACATGTCTTAATAAACACAACATAGCAATTTCCCCTTTGCAAAAACTATGCATGCATTTCTTTTGAAATAATAGTAGTCACAAGATTTAACATTGCAGGAATTAGACCAGAAACAAAGGTTCATTCTAAAGGGAATTTTAGGGCTACCAATAAGAATATGAACATTTACCAATAAATACCCATAAACATGATTCAACAAACCCAGGTGGGGGATTTGGAGTGTTTTGAATGTAGAAAATGACCAGGGAAGACTTGGAAACAAAGAAAAGAAAGACCGAAAATCATGATAGTTTGTCCCAGATAATTTCAGAGATATCCAATTTTTTTCAGATGATCCCACGAGCATTCTAGTCTCACTTAAGGGCTAGCAATAAGAATTGGATCATTTACCCATGAATATGATACAGGAACTCTAGAGGGCAATTGGGGGCATTTTGAAGGCAGGAAATGGCCAGGGCACGCTCAGAAACTGCTCCTCGACATACTGTGAAAGCAGGCATGACCAAGAAAGATTCTTGGTCATAACCCACATGGACCTCAATTCAAGCCAGAAAAAGGCACGAAAAAAGAAAGCAAAAAATAAGAATGCAAAACAATATATTAAGATTTATACTTATGGGTGACAAAGTAACTAAAATAATTGTGACATTATCGAGCACCACAGATGACTATTACTCAAAGGCATTAGCTGATTACTGTAACATCGTCTAACAAATCGTAAAACAAATTTTTTTTACAAACCTCCTCGCCATTATCTTCTTCCTCACTGGTTGCCTACATTTCCTCCATTTCTAGGACTTTCTCATATTCTTTCACAGGGAAATTGTATATGTCACCATAAGTACCACTTTACAACGGATGTCCAGCAATTCTTTCTCTATGGCCTGAACAAGAAACAAAAGTCATCATTTGATTCCCATCAAAAAGAATAATGTAGAGATCTGCAAAAGGGAAACATAGAGTCAAGATACCCTACTCTATCTAAAACAGCTGCTATTTCAGCTTGTTCTTCCCTCCTAGCTTCCCTCTTCTTTTATTCTGTAGGCACAGCCATGACTTTCTCCCTGTAGTAGAAAAAAGCAATAGTTATAAGACTTACAACCGTAATCTCTTTTTACCCAGTATTTGTGAGAATTTAATCTTGCATATGGGAAGTTGGGCACAGAGATTTTTCCTAGGCTGTCAAGCAAAGGACGTGCTATATTAGCACAGGGAAAAAATTGCTAAGGTTAACCATTCTATGCTTAAAAACGTGTACTTTGTTACTTGCCATTTAAACTTTAAACCAGAAAACAAAGTCTAAGAAATTCAGAACTTTTGTGAATTTCGAATTTCCACATACTTTATAAAGATGATATATGGAATATAAGATGATTCTATCTCTGAAAACCAAAACACATTCACCTGCACCAACTCCTATATCAATATGGAGGGGCACCATGCACCATGCACCATGCACCATGAACAGAGAACCTCCTGCTACATCCCCAACTACCTCTGCTAGATATCAAAATGTCACAACAGAGTGAGAGAATGCCTAGGCAACAAAATAGCCAAGTCACAAGGGAGAGGAGAAAGAGTCACCACAGTTGGACACACAGCCCTCCTGCATGGGAATTAAATGACAAGCTTTCAACCCTCTAGTTGGCATGGATGTCTATACTTGGAACTCTGACAAAGTTTAGAGGAATTGTGAGCAAAGAAAACATAGGGAACCTGAACAAACTTTTTCTGAGCTCCTCTTTGCATGGTTTCCCATCACATGTTCATCCAGGGATTCATCTACTTTGGCTACATGGCTGGAAAAAATGCTGCTAGGATATACTGCTCAATCAACTGTAGGTGATTTTCCAACAAGAGTCTCTAATTCAGTAAGAGATTCAACTATTGCTTGTGGGTCTAGAGAAGGCATTCCTGTCATTTGATGTTCCTACTGCGAAAGCATACTTCAATTTTGTAGTTCAGTTGGCAAATGGTGAGTCCACAATAAAGCCTATTATCAAGAGGGCAATTGATATGGTGGTCAAGTTGTGTGTCGATGAAACCCATCTGGAGGGTTTGAAGTTTGCCTCGGGTTTTCTGGTTTCTGCACTGGGTTCATAGATTCATGCAATTACTATGGAATAATTGATCCATGTACACAAGCTCTCATTCAGGAAAGAAGACAAGATATGGTGAAGGTATTGAATCAAGCAGATCCATATTTCTAGCTAGAAATCAGTCCCATATTTGGAAATATTTTTCAGCAATTCTAAGCATGGTTTGAGTTAATTTTGGTTCATATATCTGTAAGTTTTCAACATGAATCAATTAGATTAGGTGACAAGTCCATTCCAAGAATTTCTAGGCACATTCTAGACCTTAATCAACCTCAAAATATGTGTTATGGATATAATCTAGGAAATGGCCAGATCTAATATGGTGTGGTTTCCTGTAACATCAGAGTAATATTGTGACCAGCAGTACCATAGGAGAAGTGAGTGAATGATCACCCTCAAGTTATAATCTCTATACTATGATAGAGCCCTTTCCAATCCTGCCTTTTATAATGTCCTCAATTGTGTAGCAACAATCCTGAGATTGTATCAATGGTACATTCACAAAACTAGAATTTGTATGTTAAGATGTTGTATGACAAAATGGATAATATAAGAATTGAAGCACTTGATGCAACTCCAAATTTCCCAGTATTTGTCTGAATTATTTAATCTATTGTTCTTTCTTTTATCTTCTGTATTTCTAGATTTCCTTGCATCGAGTGCTATCACAACAGCTTCAAAGTTGTTTTGGTCAGAGGTGGACAGAATATGAACTGGAGGTTTGAAGGTATTTCCTCTCAAATAAAGCAAGATACCACAAAAGAAGAAATAACATTATAATTGAAGTCGATACTTTGCAAACCAGGGTCAAAGTTAAAGATTCGATTTGTCTCAAATGATGGAAACTATTCTGTAAAACCAATGTAGGATGACCCATAAAATGCCAAGTGATGTATTTTGAAAAGTATGGGGGACTTCATGGACACCAACCTCATTCTCACAATATTTTTGCAAGTGTTAGAACTTGGAAAGGAGGTGCGTAAATATGATGGTAATCTCGACTCTGAAACCACAGATCATTCAATTTTAGCTATAGAATTTTTTTTTGATACCATTAACTTGACTGATCTAGAAAGTAATACAATTTGGAAGTTCAAAACATATATGGAATCAGTCTATTATTGCTCACACAATGCACTATGAACATCAACAAATCCATCTATTGTTTCTCGCACAATGCACTGTGAACAACAACAAATCTTGTAGCTGATTAAAGTCCATAGTAACATAACAATAGTGATAGTTTCCTCTTAGCATGCAAATGTTATATAAAAAAATTTCACCACCATCATTTTAAAATATAAAGTGTCTACTTCACAGGAATAACAAAAATGTAATATGAGAAAACGAAGTCCTTGACCAGATCTACAAATATGCAATTGAAAATATCACTATCATAAAAAAGAAAACATTTTAAAGACTACAATTAGATACACCCTTATTGCTCTTCCATCATAATAGCCTAAGGTAGTTAGGCATAAATCAGTAAATTGATAGATGATTTGACAAAACTAGAGAAGCAAACAGTTACGAGAATGCTTAGGAATCTTAGCTAAATAATGTAAGCATCAACTAACCTCCAAAACAGGCATTAAATGAAATCTTTCTTGCTTTCCTATCAATCATAATGAGTTCATCATTTCTCTTGGAAAAGAGTGAATGTCAATTCAAGCAAGACACCTCAAAGGAAGAGAAGATCTTTTGCTCTTTGAACCAATTATAATACACTTCTAGCTGCAAAGGATTGACAACCTTGTCTTGAGTGAGTGACACCCAATTAGTTAATGAATAAAGCTGCAAAATAGAAACCATATTTAGAAAGGTATATGAACGCACAGTTCCAAACTCAAATAAGAACAGAGAAGAAAAGAGTGAGACACTGAGGAATTCCAGCAGTCAACCTCAATCTAAGAATCAACACAAATCTCGATGTTCAGAAGAAGAGAGTGGTAGTCACCTGTTCTTAATATGCAAGAAAAAAACATCTTCTTCCAGAACCTTAAGAAATGGTTCCAAAACAAAAACATGTGACAGTGTCTGAAGCCAACTCAGCTCACTTCACAGGTTTCACACTGGCTGTTGTGTTTTTTTGTCGGAGACCACCCATATTACGTCAATTTATGCCTTGCAATTGGAATAATCAATCTTCTATAGTGATAAGTATAGACTCTACATGTAACTTACATATTTGAGCAGGCATCTGACTTGACTCTCCTTAACTAGAGTTAACCATAAGCTATACATTATGTTGATTTGTAATTATATCCTTGTGCTCCAGGAAAGATAAAATTCAAAACATTACTTGGTGTAGACCCCCTTATAGCTCGGTTAATTTGCATAGCACAACATATGTGTCATTACAGTATGAAACTAAATCATTACCTAAAACCTTGAGAGAGAAAAGGAAAGCATATTTTGAATTTTCTCTGTTGACTATGACCTACTTACTTGCCCTGATACATTCCGGAGAACAAGGAACCTCTCCCAGGAGCCAGCCTCTGTCTTTCTTCCAACTTTATCATTAGAATCCCAATAAGCCAGTTGCTCACAACCACTGAGTTCCGAGTTCAGCAAGAACGTTGACGAGTTTGCAAATGGCTTTCCAGACTGATGAATGCCAACTGTAGCTACATGGATCGTACGACCATTAGTCACAATAATGGGAGTCACACGAATATGGCCTGCAGAATAATCAGCCTAGGATGTAGCTCATATTATAGGCAATGTGTTTGCTAGACAATGAACAGCAGAATCAATAAGTTAGTGCAAGATGAGAATGTAGTGCGAAGGATTGTTTTATCTGTTAACAGACTTAATTGTCAAATCTTATAAAAGAGTTTTCTTCAAAAGTAACATAAGAATATATAGCAATAGTGCTTTTCAAATCTCAACATACTAGGTTCACCAGCAATTACTGTGATTGAAGATGGAATGCTACAGACAATAGTCAAATCAACCTTCGCAATAGCTGGTGATGGATGATCCTCTCCAATTAAGTTACCGCGTTTAAATGTAAGTGTCTATCCAAGAAAAAGAAAGCAACAAAGATTTTTTAGATATGTAGCTTATCTCTATCTCATCATTCTGGAATCACTGTCAAGGTACTTAACAAAATTCTACACAAAGGATGAAAAGTAAATGTGGGTTGTACTGTAAAACCTACAAAGTTCCCCAAAATATGGCATGAAATCCAATATAGTCTCCCTCCACCATCTGTCAACTGAGTAATACCAATGCTCTCTTTCACCTAGGTTTTTCCATCATAAGCTACTACACTAGAAGACTCAACAAATTCTACTCCCTGACTCCAACTCTCTGGCCCCCCATGCAGCAACATCCTCATCCCGCTTCTAGGAACAAGAAACAACTCATGCAAGATTTCACGATCTATGCCTTGGCTATCAACCAAGGGTCTCTCAATAGAATCCAAATCAAACTTATATCCTCCAAAAGCATTCCCATCTCCTTCCTGTAGTACAATCAATGGAGCATAAGCAGCTACAGTCCATGAAACCTTCAGGGATACTGGAGCATCTATATCATCAACGAATTCATTGCTGATGCCAGTCGAATATGCATGTAGAGCTGCTTTGCCTGCCTCAGAAGCATATAAAGTTGTCCATGCACACACAAGAACAATGGAAGCTTTCTTGTTTGGTATTTTAGTTCCACCAAAGGCATCCATCACTCCTATGAAAATATCCCAACTTGTCCCATTCAAAACATCAAAAGTATGTACTGCTCCAAAAATTTTCCATCTTACAAAAGAGTTGAAAGCATCACATCTTGAATAGAAATTACCTGAAAACATACCATATGACAATTACAATTGAAAATAAGTACAAACTAAAACACAATCACTTGCAGAGTACTCATGTTTAAAATACCCAAAAAGAAATAAGTTACAATCTTGTACTTACCAGTACTGCTTCTCAAAGTCACAGCAGCTGGCAGTTGAAAGCCAACAGCAACCTCCACTGGCAGGAATTCAAGCATTGCCACAGCAAATGGAACAGAAACTTCAATTGCCACCTAAGGACAAAATAGAGATCAGATTCTAGTGAGTCTATTTTAAAATACAGGCAATTGAATTCAATCTTTCATAATTAGCAACTGATGAAGAAAACTCATAGTTCATAAACAAAAAAACCTTGCAATGGGTGATTAACCATCAAAATCTTTAAAGAAAATGTCGTTTTAGATTTACAAAGGACAAAAAAATCATATGATCAAACTCAGATTAGACTATTATGAGAAATCGCTTACTACTAGTAAAAGAAAAAGTTGGATATTATTTGAGTCTTGACAAACACATATAAAGGCTATATCTGACTGCAAGGGAAGGAAGAATAAAAATCAAGGGAAGTAGAAATCCTTCCAGAAAATCGCATTCATTCCTATCAAACCCCGGCAGTTCATGTTACACATAAACCAATCTTCCAAAAATCATGTATGGTAATAACTTAGGAAGGGTCCTAGGAGTAAAATTTGAAAACTTTAATGAAGGGGCCAAAAATCACCAAAAATGAAGAAGGGAAAAATTCGTTAACCAAGAAAAAGTTGTCTTTTCTAATTTCCAATTTAATGAATAATTTTGGTAACATGCTAGGAAAGATGACTGTAATCAAAATTATTGGTTGCTATCAGAAAGACAATCCTGAAAAAGAGGGAAACCAAATTCACTTCGTTTTCCTCTAAATGCATCTTATATATCATTAACAATAATGAGACTACATTTTGTAATACAGTATAGAGCTAAGGACATACTACCTTGAGCTATTCACTCAAAAATAAGCAAGAAGAGGCAGCATATCAGCTTTAGCTCCAACCTCCAAACAATCTAACATCTTTTCTAATGTCTACATCCACAGGATATTAATATAATTTATTTCTAAAAATTTCCCCAAAGAGATTCTGTAAAGACTCCCTAGGAAGGCAAGGCTTGTCAAATAGATGGTAACTAAAAAACTTTGCCATTAAGACTTATCATCCATTGGTTTCCTAGGATACCCCTTGTTACCCCTCATATTGCACAAGAGCATTTCAGTGAGTTCAACCACAGCCCGTAGTTGGTTTGGTCAAGATGCACTTGTTATTATGGATGTATCATCTAATGTGATGTAGGGGCTATTTATGGTTGCACACCTTTTCCCTGGCACTACACATCTGATATGCTCACTAGTCACAATGATTGGAACAAGGAGCGGGTGGGTCAGGCAAGGAGCGGGAACAAGAATTGGAATAGAAACAAGAAATGATCCCCCGGGTCAAGATTCTGGTCACATAGCACACGAGCGATGAAGCAAAAAGAGTTTATTCATAAAATTACCTTCCAATGGTTTTGAATTTAAATGATGCTTTCATATGTACAGGTTCTGCAAGGTTTTCTGCTATAGTGAAGCAATATCTGAGGCATTGTCGTCGATGGGTAAAGCCTCTGTAATAATTGAAGAATGAGAAACAGTTGCTTTTTTTTTCCAAAGGACCCTGTCCTTTTGATAATTAAATCCTCACAAACATTAAACCTGAAATGCTAGGGAAAAGAACAATTCAAATTGTTAGATGGAAAACTGTAAAAATATATATATTTTTTAGAAGAGGAAAATGTTGGCTTTCACAATGAGTTATAAACAATTTGAATAGCATGTGAAAAGCGAATAAAACCTGATTTCCAGTTTGTAGGCTTAGAAAATCAACAGCATCGATAAAGCTTTCACTGCATCACAACCTTTTGAAATAGAGTATGCATCACAAGGGCGCTTGCTTAGCATCCATAGCTTCTCCCATTACCAACAGAACTTCCATTCATGATAAAACCCTCAACTCGGGAAGCTCTGGCATCTACATAACCATCCTCTTTGGCTTCATTATCTTTGATGGCCCCTGTTCCATATTCTAGGCAGTCAAGCGTTACATCTTCAACAGTACTAGCAGTATGATCGTCAATGTGAGAGCAAATTCACGCTCATTTTTTCCCTCAATTAAATCCAAACTCTCGACCCCATTTGCATCCTCTAGAATGGAAGCTTTTGCAGAGTTTTAAGACGATGAAGACACGGCTAGGTATTCAATCGCAAAGAACTCAAATTATTTTGTGGGTAGTGAGGAAAATGGGTTCGTGGAGCTCAAGGAATGAAGGCTTGAAAACCAGAGGAATAGAGGGAAAGGTTGACATCATGATTTTTGCGAGAAAGTTGTGGAGGGAAGGGTTAATTATTTCAAAGAAAAAAGTAAAACCCAAAGGTGGGAAGCTGCAAAGTGAAATATCCACCAAAATGTAATGATATATTTACAAACATATATTAAACATATATTATTTTGTGTTGTCTTGTTTGTGTAGTTTATTTGCTTTGATTTGAAAATTTATGTGGTCACAATGCTTACAAATATATATTTTTCATTTCTAGGTTTTTTCCTTGTTGTTTGACAACAAAAGGATTCCAATAAATTTTAATGTCAAAAAATAATGTCCTATAGTCGGTGTGCAATTGTGGAGGTAGGAAATTCATCATGAAAGAGCTTATTGAAGAAACACCTCCTTTAACTCCACAAGTCTAAAAAATGAGAAGCATGATCATCTGTGAGCTTGTGACTTTACTCATGGCTATATTTAGATATTTATTGAATTCGTGGTATCCCCTTTGAACTAGTTAAACTTTTCCATAAATAGATAAATATAAAATTATAACAGATATTCAAACCTAATCTCTTCATGTGATTTAAACTTGCTATGGCTAGATTATATACTACATGGATTCTTATCACCACTACACAAAATAACTATCACAATTTTCATTTTCTATGCCAAAAAAGATAGCCTTCATACTAATTATTTCCCAATAACTAGCTAAAATCATGTATATACCTTTACATTTGGGTAACACTAACCAAAAGAGGACATTGATCACCAATATGACCACATTACTTCGAGATGAATGGAGCTACCTAAGTGTGGTTTGTGGGTTGTGGAGAATCTAAATCGTCCTTTCGAACTTGTTGACTTGGTGCTTCCGATGAATGTACATTGGTAATAATGTGAGATTTGGGAACACTATTATTAATAAAGCATTGTCTTGATATTATTTATGCTTTGTTTGAGATCGAGTCAAGCTTCTTCACCTCTCGCTAGGAAAATTGACTTTTACGTCCTAGTGTTTGGTGAATGAAGGCCCTCAATTATCTAAACATGAAGAGCACCATCATATTTGTGGTTTTCCTCAATATGTTGTTGTATGATTTGACCAAGAATTGCAACTATTACCCCCTATCTTCCAGGCATGGATACAACGACAGCTAGATGTGGATACAACGATGACTAGGAGTCCAAGCGTGGATACAGTGACGGCTAAGAGTCCAGGCATGGATACAGAGACGACTAGGCGTGGATATAGCGACGCCTCGTTCCTGTTACATCGGATTTTACACCAAAAAGTAAGAAATGTGGAAAACCTCTATGGAAAAATCCGCGCTTTTGTACTAGTGCCAAAAATTGGCTTAACAATCCCAAATCAGTCATAGAGAAGGCATGGTTCATTGCATCCTTCAAGGAGGAAATTTATTTCTTGGAAATTCCTGCGATCTAGAGTTCATCCACATACAATATAATTATGATTAAGGAACCACGAATCAGCTTCAAATAGACATTAGTATTATACTTCCATCTACAATAGTTCAGTGATAGAAAAACTCCATCAATCTTGGCATACCAAGCTCTTAGAGCTTGTTTTAGTCCATACAATGATTTCCTTAACATCCACGCAAGATATGGATTACTCACAAAAAATTTAGGCTATTGCGTATATATTTTTCTTTCATATCACCATGTAGGAAAGCACTCTTTATATCCATGTGATGTACTTCCCACTGCCTATAAGTTGCAATGCCAAAAGCTAGTCTTATGGATTCTATCTTTGCAACTGGTTCAAAGGTATCATCGTAGTCAATTCCTTGGACTTGAGAGAATCCATTGGCCACTAAAATTTACTTATATTTCATAGGATAACCATCAGCACCAAGTTACGCTTTGAAAACCCACTTACACTTTACTAGCTTTCTCACTAGGGGGAGAATGACTAGATCCCATGTGTCATTCATTTAGAGCAAATGAAATTGATCCATCATGGTTGTTTTCCATATTGGGTATTCACATGCATATTCATATGTCTGGGGTTCAGATTCAATCATTATAAAACACTTAGCAACAAATAAAGTATCCTTGAGAGAAAGGGCACTCTTGAATTGAGATCTAGTCCTCCTAGAATCACAAGGATTCCCAGCTAGTTCCCCAGCTGCTTGGATGGTATTTGATGCCCAATTTGGCATTGTGGGGTTTTTTGGATCTGAAATTAATTCATCATTATTAGAAATATCAGAATCAGAAATTACAACCAAAGGTGGAGGAGGTGAGGACGACTTTCAAATTTCTGCTACTATCATATGCTCTTCTTAGAACTGGACACTCATTTCAATGAATAATTTTTTATTGCTCATGTTTATAATCTTGTAAAATTTTGAATATTTAGAATACCCAACAAGGAGGAACTCTTAGCTTTGGGGTTCCAAATCCCTCCTTTTATCTAATGGAATTCTAACCCATGCTCTTGAGCCAAAAATCTTGAAAATGAGACACATCAAGTTTGGGCCCACTCCAAGATTTGAAAGGAATAAATCCATCAAGATACTTGTGAGGAACCCTATTATGGATGTAGGATGTTTGGTTTATATATTCATCCCAAAACTTTGGTGGAAAATTTGTAGACTCCAACATACAAGTAGCCATCTCCTTGAGACTTGTATTCTTCCTCTCATCCACACCATTTTGTTGAGGTGTGTAGGGAATAGAGTGTTGCATATGGATACCTGCATCTTAACAATAATTAATTAAATCAAACTTGACATATTCAACACCATTATCAGATCTGGGGATCTTCAGTTTCCTCCCAGGCAGTTTCTCAACCAAGGTTTTGAAAATGCTGAAGTGGTCAAAAACATCACGCTGGAGTTTAAGGAAACTCAATAATACATGGAAAAATCATCTATGAATGTTAAGACATACTTGGAAAGACTCATGGACAAATGAGGGAAGGGACCAACAATGTCACCATGGATGAGCTCAAAAGGTGCCAAGGTTCGCTCATGACTAACTCTCTCATTCTTGTGCTTTGGATGTTTTCCTAGAATGCAACCTTCACATACTCCTTCGCAAAAATTTATCTTTGGTAATCCTGAAACCATATATTTTTCAAAAAAATATGAAAGGTATTTATAGTCTAGATTACCAAACCACTCATGCGAAATTTTTCTTTCTTCATTGGCATGGGTGAGTAGATCAAAGGGGTTAGAGAAAGGCATGAAGTGTGAGAACCTATAGAATTTAGAGCTATGATCCACAAAACATTTAGCAATGATTCTACTATTCACAATATAAGATATTTCAACTTCGTTGGGAGAGAAAACAACCTTCTTAGGTGTCCTAGTGTGGGTCATCTGGTAGACTGAGAAGAGATTAGCAGCAAGAACTGGGACATACAAAAAATTATTGAAGGCCCACCATGGTCAAAATCAATGCTACCTTTACCCTTACTTTCAGTTTTTGAGTTATCTCCCACAAAAAACATGTGGACACTTTGAACCATCAAGAGATGAGAAAGATTCTTTTATTGAAACCATGTGCCTAGCAGCTCTGTAATCGATGATAGAGGAAGGAGATATCAAAATCCTTGCAACTAGGGAATCTTCTCTCTCTTGGTCTTCGAAGTTGGATCCTCCTTCTTTCTTGCTTGCGCCATGAGGGAGTGAAATGTTGTTCTTCTCCAGGAGTTGAGTCATCATATTAATATTCTTCTTATTCAAGCAAGAGCTCTCATGATGAAAGAATTTACAATAGTATGCACACTTTCTATAATCACCTTTACCTTTCTTCTTATGAAATTTATTCTTCTTGGAGTTTGAGGACTCCTCTTGAGACTTGGACTTGTGATGCAGGAGGGAACCCCAAAATGACATATCCCAACTGATTTCCCAAGGATATAGTTTTCTCTACATTTATAAAACCTATAAATTTGGCTTCTCGACCAAATATTTCTCCAACTGTGTGTCTAAATCGACCTCCACCAACTAGGTCCAAAACTCCTTTTCTGCAACCTGTATTCTGCAAAATAGCGTTCTGCAAGCTCGCTTCCACTGCCTCAGTCTTTCTGCAAGTCAATATTTCCGCAATTGAGTTTCTGCAACAACTTTTTCACAATTCTCTTTTCTTCTGCTATTTCCTTTCCACATTTGAGTTTTAGCAAGAACCTTTTCGCAATTGCGGATTGTGGGGTGTGGGTATGCAATTACCAATTTCCCAAAAACCGACTTCTACAATCATGTCGCTACAATGGTCCTTTCCACAATCTAATTGCATATTACAAATTATGGATACACCTTTCCACTTTTCATGAAAATGGGCTTGTACAATTTTAGTCCTGTAAGTCTCTTTCCGCAATTCTTGAGAGCCGTCTGATCAATTGCAGAACTTCATTTTACTTTGTCGATCTCTTATCTTCCGTGCACGTTCACCTCATGATATCTTTCCATATTGTCGATCTACATTTTCTCCTTTAATTTAGAGCATCCAATCTTAATTATGATCTCTGCAACTCTATGCCGATTGATTAGAGAATCGACCAATTGATCTCTGTTTGAATTCATCGATCTTGTCCTCATTCAATTCTAAACTTCACTTCTGTAGAATTTTTACAAAGGATCATCGATCCTCTCAGAGATTGTTGACATAGGATTTATTCATGTGTTTCACACACATAAATCCATCAAAAAATATCTGTAATCTTCCACTCTCAAAATCCCTAAATTTAGAATATGACGCACACAAATCTATCAAGCATTAACAAAGGTTAATCAAGCACTCAACTCATAAAATCATACACTCATACAGAGTTGCAATTACACAGAGATGTGATGAAATAGGGTTTCCTTTACTCAATCTAAAAAATTTCTACATTCACAATTATCTTAGAACCTACATTCTAGTCCTCTTAGGTTTGGTACAACCCTGACTAGTTATCTTTCCTTCGTCTGATTTCTCCTTGAATGGACACACTCTTAGCTAGATTTACATTGTTTGTCTACCCTTGGAAATACTTACATTGTTTGGTTACACTATGCTTCGTAGGCTTACATACAGATACACACAACAGGATTCATGAACTAATTCTGGTTCATATCCTCAATACATTCAACACACTCCCTGTCCATAGCAATTGAAGCCTAATTTTAGCAACATAATCAACCCTATCTCAATGATCCACTCATGAGAGCCTTTACCCTTATCGAATGCTACGATTTGACATGGGC
Organism: Pseudotsuga menziesii; assembly: GCA_001517045.1. NCBI lineage: Eukaryota > Viridiplantae > Streptophyta > Pinopsida > Pinales > Pinaceae > Pseudotsuga > Pseudotsuga menziesii. The sequence continues at coordinate 239,247 of LPNX011064454.1, forward strand.
TTAGTTACATGACTCATTTAATGAATCATCACTTACTTAGTGACTCATCACCTATCTAGAAGAACACTTGTAAATCAAGAATATTTACAATATTACATTAAAGAACCATTCATTCTGAAAAATGAAGACCCCCTTTAGGTCTGGTCCAGACCTTCAACTTATACTTGGATGGACACCAGGATGCTCCTGCATCAAATTGCCTCCTTTTTTATCTAGAGGATTTTTAGCCTTCTTCTTGTCTTTGGAATTCACCTTGGAATCTCCAGCAACCAAAGCTTGTTCTTTGGAAGGATTGATGGTTCCCATCAAGACCAATTTGTCTTGCTCCTGAGTCAAGGATTCCATGAAATTTTTCAGTGAAGGCATCTTCGAATTTATAGTTGTCAACTTGGTGGCATTAAAGGATGAAACAAATACTCATTAATCGGGAACAAGATTCAAAACAATGGCTAATATTAGTTGTTCACCTTCTTTTTCAACCCCACATTGTTTTGGCTAGAAAACTAGTGATTTGAATTTCGAGAAGTAGACTTGGAAGGATTTAAATTTGCTAGGACTGAGTGCATTCTCGAGTTTGTAACCTCTCATCTTATCAGTATTCCCAAGAAAATCTTGAATTTTGTCCCATACTTCATTCACTGATGTAAGAGCATCAAGATGAAATAGAAGGTCTTTGGAAATGCTAAGGCATAGGAGACCATATGCCTCATCTCTCCTATTATGCCATTCAATATTCTATGTTGTTGCTTTAGGATCAACTTCAATTTCCATGGTTAATTTGAACAAACCTTTACTCATCAGAATCTCCATCCTTTCCTTCCATTCAAAGTAGTTAAATAGAGTTAAGATGATTTGTTGAGATTGATCCATTATTTAGAAACTGTGCCCTTTGAACGGATAGTCTACGCTCCCAGTGAGTGATGTCCACCCTAAAAAATAAAATTCAAGAGGAGAAGAATTGAAATACTAATTAGGTTCTAATACCATTTGTAAATATATCCCAAGCATAGAACAATTGAACTCACAAAATTGGTTAAAAATATGCAAGAAACACTCAAGAAGGAGACTAAATATGTGATAATCCACAAACCGTTCATGATATAAATTTGTACCATCCATAATTAAATACATGTATGATTCTAATAAATTATATACTCCAAGGATTCGAAATCATTAGGTTACTATTCGAATCAGTACAAAAATAGGCTTACTAAACTAGTCAAAATCCCCCATAGGTGCATAAAGCACTTTCCAAACTAGTTAAGATGCTCACAAATTTGTTGAATGAGTATGTAAAACTCATAAGTGATCGAAAGTTGAATTTATCATTCTTTTTTATGATGAAAATAATGGAGGTTATTTGGTGTGAAAAACAAGGAAGTCTACCTTAAAACTAGCTTTAGATTTTTCCTTAAAATTCCAAAAAAGATGAAAATTCCTGAAAAAAACAAGAATTGCACACTTTCCAATCTCATAATATTGCAATGTTGTCAGAATATTATTGATGATATTTATAACTCATTCTAGGAGGCATTTTGGGAATGTTTGACCTCAAAAATGGGTTTGGGTGAAAACTAGCTAGTGTTGGGATGGGTTTTTATTATCCCAACATAGATCAGAGGCGCCCTCCACTTGTGAATATCATGGTCGCATTCCTATCATGGCATAAACATTTTACCATATCCATACCTTATGCTTTCCCATAAATTGCAAACTCCACAAGGTTTATACACCTTCATATGTCAAAATGTTATATAGAGTAAGGTTAAAATATAACCTTAAGCACATAAACCATATGTATAGAAAGCATACTTAGGACTACGTAATAAAGTATAGGATTTAATCCTAGATAAGAAAAAACCAATATTTTAATCATTTTAAACATTAACATCACCTTGGAAAGGGTTACAACTAAGTTATCATTTCAATTGGAGTCCACGCCGAGCATACAACAAGCCATGACGTAAATTTTTTTAAGGGTCTAGTTAATATTTTCCTTGCAAACAAGTAAAAGGTATGTTACAACTAAGACATACTTCTTGTGACGATTAAGAATTGTAAATTATCAACATAAAAAAAAAAAATGAAATTTATCCGTATGTGACAGAATGGTATTAGAGCACAGTTATAACACTTGGTGTAGAAATCCCAACACTCAAACTTATAATAAAATAGAAAATTAATTGTATTTGTTATGGTTTGACTCTCTTTGAAACCATGAAGAGAATAATAACCTTTCTTTTGCAAGAATCATGGCACATGTGTGGGAATGTCTGCTGAAAAAGAATTACACCCTAACAATCCATAAAAAAATGAAGAAGGTAACATAAGAGACGGTCAAGTCAACATAAATCTGAATGAAAGTATGAATGATAACCCATCTAAACTTCTACAAACAATAAAATATTTAAGGGCATGACTGAAACAAGTTAAGGAAGATAGTGACCACATTTTAAAAGCATGGGAAGAATTAAATAATGTTCTGGTGACTAAACTACATAGTAATGAAGAAGAAAAAATAAAGGGCCTAGATTAAATATGTCAAGAATTGCACCTTATAAATGTAAGGTACTAGAATTTTCTAGTCATGAAACTAAATCTTCATGTGAAGAATCAGCTAAACATAGTAATGAAAAATATAATATTTTAGTGAAAGTAGTAATAATAATGAGTAGAAAAAGAAATACAAACCTTATGAATAAATTTCTAGTGAATTTAAAAATATCAAACATCCTATGTTCAATGGAGAAATCGAAAAAGGAGAGGAAGGAGAAGCTTGGTTATCTAGGATAAAAAGGTACTTCAAGATTTATAATTATTCTTATGAATTGAAAGTAAAAACGAAAATTTATAACTTGAAAAGAAATGATGATATATGGTGGAAAGATATAAAGAAAGTAAAAAACATTAAAGAACGTTATGTAACTTAGACTACTTTTAAGAAATATTTCAAAAGATTATATTTATCAGAACAATATTGCAAGGAAAAAGCTAAAGAATTCTATGAATTACGATTAGGTGCATGGACTATGAAAAAACCTTGTAGCAAATTTTTAAGTTTATTATGTTATGCACCTTATGCTATTGATGAAAAAAAAATTCAGTGTTTCTTGATTTGTTTAAAACTTATGTTTAAAGAAATAATCGAATATGATAATATGAAAACTCTGAAAGAGGCCATGAGAAAAGAAACTACCACTACGATCAAAATAAAAACACATGAGAGAACATACTTAGTTAGAAAATAAAATATGTGGATGCTTTGAACAGAAAAAGAAAGGTACTAAGTTTTATAACAATTCTGCAAATATTTATCAGGGATACTAAGGGAATCATTTTAAAAATTATAAACAACAGAAACTTGTAGCAATAAAAGCAATGGAAATAACAACTACTTTTAGTAAAAATACTACACAAAGGAAACCATTAAAATTATGGGAATGTGGTGAACCACATTACTTTAAATCTTGTCATATAAGAAAGAGAGGTCTTAATAACATACATAATTTTCAAGAATATTCTACAATGGATGATATAGAGAGGAGCATGCCCAGAATCAATGCAACATTGGAGAATAGGAAAGCAGATCATGAAACATCAATGGTTGAAACCGAAGGTATGTTAAAAGACAAACCAATTTTTATATTGATTGAACCAAGTGCAAGTTTAAGTTATTTATAGCCAGGAATTGTAGATCTATAAATTTTACAAAAAGATAAGTTTGAAAAGTATTGGTTAGCTCAACTTGTTATAGGCGCAAAGCGAAGGGTCACTAGCTTCACAAAAAAGTGTGATTTTATTTAGAATGGTTTAAAAAAAATGTTGATTTACATATTTTACCTCTAGGGTCAAATGATTTACTTGTAGGAATGGATTAGTTAGAGAAACATATAGTTATTTTAAGTTGTTATGATAAAAAAAAATTCATGTTTGGATGATAAAGTTAATACCATTGTTGTAAAAGAGATTCCTAGGAATGTTGCCATAAGAGAAGTCTCATCCTTACAAATTAAAAGGTATGTTCGTAAAGGATCCGAATTTTTTGCAGTTTACATAATGGACGACAAAGAGAAAGATAATCAACTTAATATAGAAGACATACTAATTTAAAAAAAAAAATTAAAGATATATTTGTGGAAGAGATTCATGACCTACCTATGAAAAGATATATACATTTTACAATTGATTTGGGACCAGGGGAAGTACCAACATCAAAGGCTCCCTATCCGATGAAGATAGTAGAGATTACATAATTAAAATCACAAATCCATGAATTAATCGATAAAAATACATTCAACCTAGTACTTCTCCTTGGGGAGCACCCGTTTTGTTTGTAACGAAAAAAGATGGAACTTTAGGGTTATGTATAGCTTATAGAAAAGTAAATAAAATGACAATTAAAAATCGACATCCTCTACCTCATCTTGACGATCTATTTAATCAATTTTGAGGGGAAACAATCTTTCCAAAAATAAACTTAAGAAGTTTGGATACCGTCAAATATCAATCAAGGATGAGGATATATTTAAGACTTCTTTTAGAAACAAGTATGATCATTAGGAGTTTGTTGTAATGTTGTTTGGGTTAAAAAACTTCCTAGAAACTTTTATGTGTTTCATGAATTGTATACTAACTAAATACTTAGATAAATTTGTAGTCATCTTTATAGACGACATATTAATTTATTATAAAAATAAACAAGAGCACGAAGAACACTTAAAAATAATCCTACAAGTCTTAAGAGAACAACGATTATTTTCTAAGTTTAGCAAGTGTGACTTTTTCAAAGAAAAAAGATAATATCTAGGACATGTGGTGTCTAAGGATGGGATATCAGTAGATCTCGATAAAATTAAAGCTATGACTAAATGGGTTGTTCGAAAGAATGTAACTCATATGAGATCATTTATGGGGATTACTGGCTATTACCGTAATTCATTGAAGCATTTTCTAAGGTAGCATACCCTATAAATTCATTACAAAATAAAGGTAAGATATTTGATTGGAACAAAAAATGTGAAGAGAGTTTGAATAGATTAAAACACTTATTAACAATGATTCCTATTTTAAAAATTGTTAATCCATTTAAAAATTCGGTTGTATGTACAGACACATGCAAAGATGGTCTAGGTGTAGTACTAATTAAGAAAAATTATGTCATAGAATATGATTCTACGAAACTAAAGGAACACGAGAAGAATTATGCTACACGTGACTGAAAATTAGCTCCTATTTTTAATGAGCTTAAAATATGGTGGCACTATCTCATGAGAAGGAGATTCTTGTTAATGCCTGATAATATAAATTTGAAATAGTTATTCAATCAACAAAATCTTAATGCTAAACACTCTAGGTGGTTATCAATTTTAAACGAATATGATTTCGAAATAAAACATATAAATGGAAAAGAGGATAAAGTGACGAATGCTCTAATTTATCATGTAAACTTGTTTTATAAAACAACGAGCGACATGTATGAAACATATTTAGAAGATAAAATAAAAACTCTAGAAATATTTGATAAAGAATACCATAAATTAAATGTGACGATGGCAGAAAATGAAGTAAAATTAATAAAAACATATTATAGTCTGAATAAAAGAGGGTTATTATTACACAAAAAGATATTATATATACCTAATTCAGAAGATATTAAGGTAATTATTATGCATGAACTACGTAAAAGTTCTTATTGAGAACACCCTAAATACCATAAAATGATTATCATGACAATGAACAATTTCTTTTGGCCTAATATGAAAAAAGAAGTAGTAGAATATTTAGCACGATGTGTTGAATATCAACACGTAAAGGCTTAACATCAACATCCAACCATATTATTATATCGATTACCTAATCTCGAATGGAAATGAGAATTTATCCGTATGGATTTCATAACTGGATTACCTAAGAATGCCAAGCAACATGACTCCATAATGGTCATGGTAGATAAACTAAGGAAACTCATTTTATTCTAGTAAAATATACTTATAAGGCTATTAATATTGCTTCTATTTTTATGAAGGAAAATTTTCAAATTGCATGGTATACCAAAAAAATGTAATTTCAGGCACAAATGCAAAATTTATGGGAAATTTTTGGATGGATTTATTTAAAGGTTTAGGCATGCAAGTAAATTTTAGCACTGCATATCATCATGAGATTGATGGACAAAAGGAAAGAGTAAATATGTTTCTTGAAGACATGCTTAGAAAATAAGCAATGGATAGACTAAGTGGGAGGATTATATGCATTTGTTATAATTTATGTATAAGAATCATTTTGAAGTGTTAGCTAGATTATGCCCATTTGAGATACTGTATGGATGAAAGTGTAATACTCCAATTTCTTGGAGCAGCCTCGTTGACATACTAATGTTAGGACCTGAAACATTAAAAGATATGGAACTAACAATGAAGCAAGTAGAACATAATTTGAAGGTTTCCCAAGATGGGAAAAAATTTATGCAGACTTAAAAAGAACTCCATGAGAGTTCTAGCTAGGAGAACATTTTTATGTAAAGGCAAAACCCAGAAAAAGCTCTTTAAGATTTGGAAAATACTCAAAATTGGCACCTAGGTATTGTGGACCATTTAGAATTTTAGAAAAAATTGCAGTGATGGCATATCAACTAGCATTACCACCTATAATAAAAGTACATAATGTTTTCATGTTTTAATTTTAAAGAAATATGTTCACGATGCTACTCATGCAATTGACTCTAATGTTATGCAGGTGGAACTTGAAGGTGAATTTCAAGTGGAACCAAAACGTATTCTCGACATGAGAGAACTTTACTCTAGAACCATACCATTGGACAAGTCATGGTGCAATGGAATCACCTTATTCTAGAGGATTCCACTTGGGAATTGGAAAGTAGCATGCGAGAGGCATATACAGTTCTATTTCGAAGTGAAATAATCGAAGAATAAAATGATACACAATAATAACACTGAGGGTGGTGTTATCCTTTAAGAGGAGGTGTATGTAATGCACCAAACAATTGTTAAATTGTAAATTATTTTGAATGTTTTGACAATAAAATCAAAATGAATGTAATGGATTGTTATTGTCGAATAATTAAATAGTCGGGAGTATTCATAGCTGATGTAGATGTTAAAAGAATGTTTGTTGAACCACAAGGGGAAATGACAAATGGTGAAAACTGCTAAGTGAGAACTCAAGTGATGTAGGAGGCATATTCCCTAAAATCAGGTCAAGATTCATTGTGGAGTACTAAAGAGAAGGAAGATAAAAAATGACCAATTCCTACGAAAAATACTTTAAAATTGTATGTCCATAGAATAAGCACGAAACTCATAATGGATTTGGAAATAATATATTGAGGCAAAGAGATCACGCATTGATCGAAATTTTCCATTGTGGTTCAACAAACAGGTTGAGGGGTCCTTGAGCAAGTAAGTTTTGGATGCTCTAGGAGTTGGTTGGGAGAAACGACATCTTCATTTTTGTTTTCCCGACAGTGGTGACAACTTCCTTACTAAATTTATCTTTTTTTTTTCCTGATAATTACACTCTGAAAGTATATCATAATTTTAAGTGTATTATCAACTAAGATTATACACTGAGTCAACCAGTAATCGTTTTAACTTTTTTATTATTAATTCTTACTTTATACATTGTTAGTAGTTGTTTACTTATGTAGAAAAATGTAGAATTCACAGATATCTTTCCTATATATAATACAATAAATATAAATGGTAAACAAATCTCCTCTAGATTTTTCCTATGTTAAGCTAATCAACTATTAACCAAACTCTACATTGTTGAACAAAATGTCAAATTAATAGGGAGAGTCTAGATGATTCAATTCATATAATATAAAAGATAATTCATAAACTAGTCTAAGTATAATGGCATCATCTTATATTCGAGAGGATTCCCACATAGGTTTCCTATTTTTTTAAACAAATATATCCAAAGCCAAATATATCAAGATAACAATATATCCTATGATATATATTGTTATCTTGATATAAGATAACAATATATCCAAAGCCAAATATCCAATTAGATCTAGGTAAAATAATCATAGCCGTAAGGCTTCACACAGAGACATCATCTTTGTGTTAAATAAAAATAAATTGACATATAAATTACAAGTTGTTATATGACTTCCACATATATCAAGAAATGAACACCTCTAAATTAAATAATCATTTAAATAGAACCAAGATAACAAACTAGATCAAAGGAGCATCCATTAAAATATCCAAGAAATATAATCGCACTAAAACCCACTCGAATCAAATCTAGGAACCGATATCATCCCAATTTACACTCATATATGAATTCATAACAACTGTAAAATCCATGATGGCTGTGAGCCAATTTTTAAAACTAACCTACATTCTAATTCATCAAATCGCAAAGATTTTTCCAAATTGAATTACAAACCAGATAGGGGTTATTAAATCAAACTTATCTTAAAATTCAATAGGGGTTGTAAAGCCCCTTCTTTCACCAAAACCTTGAAAACAGAGTAACCCTGGAGCTCTACTTGGGCCTCAACAATTAAATGGAGGCGTACGTTAAGTTTGATGCATTGATCCGAGTGTATAGTGAAGGAGCCGCCCGAGTGCATTCATGCTTATAAAACCTACTAGCATTAATATAAAATGTAGTCATTCAATTTTCAAGGTTTATCTAACAATTGGAGGTTAATCATAGGGTTCCTCACCTAAGGGAATAGAAAGAAGAAACCTAAGAGGAGGTAACCCTCTCGCCACTCTCGCTCGGCCCATGCATCCATCCCCTTCATCCACATATATTTAGTGGTTATAAGCTACATATAATATTTTTTTTATCAAAACTGTAACATGTATTGTAAACCTCGCCATATGCGAAGTTACCTTGAATGCGATATTGGGGCATAAAGGCGATGCCAGGCTTATTCCAAGCCTTATGTACCCTTTTGATGGCACCCTAGCTTCACGCCAAAAATAAATTGTGAAGTTATTACAATTTCATTTAAGTATGAAATTTATTTTTTCGTTTAAAAAATGTAGCAAAAGAGAATATTACCTTCCCTAAACGAGTAGAATGATAAGGGTTGGCTCCTCCTAGCTTCCCTCTCCTCCACCTGCCGTGCACAAGCAAGACTAAGCCGAGTTAGCTCTATTAAAGTGAAATATCACTCTCAAATTAAGAGTAAAGAATGAACCTTGGTAGATTCATACATGTCACTACCCTTGCAAGTTTTGAAAGCTCGCTTCCAAAGTATCCAAGCTACCACACATAGAACAAGTAATGGTTGAGAGTATGTAGAGAAGAAATGGCAGCCACACGGCCATTAAACACCAATAGAAAACCTTTAAACAACTCAAAAAATCGTAGTGTATAAACCAAGCAAACTATTGGAGAGCGCCGAAGGGAAATCATGGTTGTAGCTCAACACTGTGGCATCTTTGGGCCAAACCTCCAACAACCATTAACATGAACTAGACAAACTCCCTTACGACCAAATGAATGAGATCATAAAAAACTTACAAATCTCTCCAACTACAAGAATAGGATCAAGGATACATGGAGGGACAAGATAAATCCTCTCCACAAAAAGCACGCGAGGCAACCTCGTCATTCAATATGCCTTGCTGCACTATCAAATCGTAGCGAGGGTTTGTGACAAAGATTTTAAACATGTCATTAAAACCACATTAAACCCTTCACCCCGCAGCTAACTTCCACTTGTGACTCTCGTGGCCATATGTCAACCATGGCATAAACATTTTAACATAATCATACCTTACATTCCCTCATAGATTTGCAAAGTCCGCAAGTTTTATACACCTTTATATGTGAAAATCTTATATAAAATAAGGTTAAAACATAAAGTTAAACACATAACCCATATGTATAAAAAATACACTTACGACTAGGTCCAAAAGTCTAGGATTTAATCCTGCATAAGGAACACCGACTCTTTTGTTTCAATTGCAGTCAACAGCGAGCGGACTACAAGCCATGTCATTAAACATTTTAAGGAAACTAAGTAAACAAATTATGAATTGTAAATTATAATCAGAATTTTTTATTTATTTATGAAATTTAAGGATTATGAATTGTAAATTATAATCAGAATTTTTTATTTATTTATGAAATTTAGGGGTATGTGAATGCCCATTCCTTGCTTGAGCAATGGCCAATGGGCTTTCCAATCAAAGATACAGCCTTGAACCATGGGTGAGGAATCACCACCTTCACCATATACTCTCTCAGCTGCTCTTTGGATTTAAAGGTTTTCCATGTGACGAATTTAGTGACTTCGTCATCGCTGGCCCAGTTGAACAAGTCATCCAAGACTGCCAGGCAGAAGTCCTCAGCTAGACATGCCCACCAGTACAACCATTGTTCTTGTAGCAAACCATTCATTTTTATCGTCAGCTCTTTCAAATTATTTTCCTGTCACAGCTATGAAATCTATAATTTGAACGAATAGTATGAGTTCTCAACATGCACTCCAAATCTACAAACTCTAATGATGATGCGGGGGAGATGGATGAGTTTATAAACACTAAAATATGTGAGTTAATTGTCTCTAGTAAATGCATTCTGTAATTTAGTAAAGGAGAGATGTGTAACTCTTTCTTTGTTGATAACTATAATTTATAAAAAATAAGAAAATATTATTAAAAATAACATGAAAATATTATTAAAAATATTATATTGAGTCAAATTAAATTTAAATTATTTAAAATTGCATACATATAAAATTAACCAATAAATAAATTAAACCCATAAACATTGCATTACACTTTCTCAACACTTCTTTTTTGATAAAAAGTTTGAAATGCCTTTATGGTGTTGACAGATCTCTTTATATGCATCTAAGCTAATTAATATATCATTGTCAAACCCTCAATGATTTTCTTCTCTGTACATACCGATGTCAAACGTGAGGCTGTAATCTAGCGAGCCGGAATCTCTGAACCTTAAAACAATTACAGCGAGTAGCAAACATCAAACGGATGTGCGCGAGTAGCCAACATCAACGGGATGTGGACGGAGAGAATATTGGAACTACTTCCACGCAATAAAAACATGTTTCTTGCATTTCCTTTTGCGATGAACACTTTTAAGTAAGATATTCTTCTTTATCAACTTCATGTGGCTAAAATTCGATCCACATGTCTTGTCACGGATGAATAACAGAATTCTCAAACCATCCTGTGAGTAGCCAAGCCAAAGCAAACACTCAGTAGCAAGCTATCCGGCATGTGTTCCATCTATTCCAATGAACGCCAATGATTCACATTAACTACTGGAATCGCCACTCAAATCACCTACTGTTCCACGTCGTTGTCTTTTTATACTGCAGAGAGAATGCCGATAAATTCCTGGCTTTCTATAGTGCACATGTCATGTGGATAAATGGAAAACGCTAGACGGGTCTTGTCCTTTTTTGTCTACGTTTGCGGTCATGCTGATACAGCAAGGCGAGCAATACTTGTTATGCTATGGAGCATTTAATGCGACGGCGGTCGCACTGTTCGCCGTCGGATCGCTCTTTGGAACGGATCCGACGGCGGACAGTGCGACCGCCGTCGCATTAAATGCTCCATAGCATAACAAGTATTGTTCCCCGTGAAACATGTTCTCATGTAACAATTTTTTGTAAGTGATAGTGTACCACATCAAACATACATAAATAAATAAAACATAAAAAAGTTGTTTTCATCTTTTCTCGAATATTTAAAAAGGTAAAGTTATTAATTTAAATTGTGGACAGTGAAACATGGCTTTATGTAACGATTTTTTTTTAAGTGGTAAAGTGTACCACATCAAACATAATTTTTTTTTTTTTATCTTTTCTTCTTTTTTCACATCCAAAAAACAATTTTATATATAATTTTAAAGCTTGTCATAGTTACATAAATTGTCATAATAAACCCCTAGTTTTATCATTCTTCATATAGTTTTGTATTCTGTCCACCCATGATTACAAAATATAAGTCAGTATCATCTAGCTTGCTATTTATAGCAGAAAATTAGTTACATCGGCAAGACAGTTTGTTCCATCCTAGTTTATTATCCGATGGATATTTTTAGTCTCTCCAGGTAGGCCAAAGAAACTATGGCAGGTTGCTGGCCTAACCTTTCTCTCTGCTAGCTCTTCTCGCTGGTTTAGGCAAGCTGGATGTATTTATTGGGAAAGTTAGTTAGTTAGGGGAGCTCCACCAGTTAGGCGCTATTCCCATACTGAATTAATGAGGCCCCCAGAAAGGAAAGAGCAGACCCCATCGAAGACGAGAGTAGGGTACAACAAGGCCATTTTTGCCCACCTTCTCACAAAGCTGTACGTGGACGTTACCGCTCATATAGCTTCTAGCCGGCAGTCAACCCCTACAAGAAAGAAATATGTGTGTGAATGACTCTTCATTCATTTACTGAGCAGCTATACTATGCTCAAATTGCCCTGGTCAATCCTGTCTCCTTCCAAAAAATAGTGCCCAAGTGATGTTATTCATATCCTCCCTTAAGGCGAGTTTAGATAATCCATCAGCTTCTGTGTTTTGCTCTCGATATATATGCCTGAAAGTAATTCGCTGAAAAGTAGAAATTATATCTTTTGTCCTTACCCAATGCTGAAGCTCCAGTGTGCGCAGTGAAAAGACATCTTTTGCCCATTCTGTAATAACTTTAGAGTCTCCCAGGATCGTGATATCCATAATGTTCAATTTCTTGGCAAAATAGAGGAGTCCCCAGAGAGCCAGGAGCTCGGCCTTAGTGTTAGTTCCTTTGCCAGCCCCCATCCATAGTCTATAAGATAGATTATTTTTTATTTTGATTACCATACCTGCCCCACAAAAGCCATCTTGTTGTGCACCATCAAAGAATCTAGTAACTCCAAACTGTTCCTCCCACAGAATGTGACAGACATGAATGTTCTTCTTCTTTTGTAGAGGTCCATAAGCATGTAGCCAGCTTAAAGCCATCAACCCCGCCCTGTCAGGATCAACAACCACATCCTGAAATATACATCCGTTACACTCTCTCCACACTGCCCAGAGAGTAGCAAGGATCACATCAATCCTGAGATCTGATTTTTCCATCCAATGTTAATGTTTTTAGCAAGACAATTTTTATCCCAAGTGGTCTGAAAAGTTAGATGTGTTCCCCTTCTGGTCCATACAGACTGAAAGAAGACACAAAAGCCAAATATGTAGTGTGTTGATTCATTGTCTTGATGGCAAAGGAAGCACCACCCAGGACCGATATAACCTCGCTTTTGCAGAGCATCCCAAGTCAGAATTTTGTTGTATAATACCAGCCACCCAAAACATATGATTTTAATGGGCATCTTTCCATCCCAGAATAATCTGTTGATGCTCCCCGAATCTCTTTTGAGAAAGCAGTTGGCCAGGTGCTGATACATTAATTTTGCAGTGAGCATTCCTGTATCCTTATTATGATTCCATACTAGTTTATCCGATAAATTAGTGAGATAAATTCCAGTTGAGTGCATATTTGAAACATAATTGTCCCAATCCTCCATTGCCTCGGCATCAAGGTTAAGATATTCAGAGGTAATCCAACCAGGTAGAAAAAGGGAAGTTATTAATTTAAATTGTGGATCGTGAAACATGGTCTTTTGTAATAATTTTTTTTGAAGTGGTAAAGTGTACCACATCAAACATAAAAAGTATTTTTTCATCTTTTCTCGAATATACAAAAAGGGAAGTTATTAATTTAAATTGTGGACCGTGAAACATGGCTTTATGTAGGAATTTTTTTTAAAGCGGTAATGTGTACAAATCAAATATAACAAAAATAAATAAATAAAACATAAAAAATGAGTGGTTTAACAATTAATATATTTATTTTATTTATTTAATCTATTTAATTTGTGGTTGGTGAACAGTAATAGTCCATCAGCTGAACTCAACCACCGAACCCATATAGCTTCAAAGTTCTTGATCCCCTGGATGTTCAGATGGCTAGGGTTTGGACTGTGCATGGTTTTGAATGATGGGGCCGATTGGGCCTGGCACTAACCGGGACTTTGACAGTGTAGGGTGAGTAAAACCTGTCAGAGGGGGAGCGTGTGTAGTAGGTTTTGCTTGACAGGTGTTTTGGCCGGCGCGAGGACCGATGGTGAAGTCAGACGAGGGTTCTTTGCGTTAGGCGGTCGCAGGTGGACGGTTTTCCCTGCGGTTACAAGGTATTGTTTTTATTGTTTACCTTTCACCTCTTCTGTGGACAATGGTTGTTTTTACCAATGGTAAACTATGGGGATTGATGATGTGGTGGACTATTTTGTTGATCCCTTGTCGGAGGGTATTTTTCATTACGTAATGGACGGTTTCAGTTGTGATGTTACGGGGGCTCCCAACTGTTGGGATGGGGGTTTTTTGCTGCATCTTCACCATCTGTGTTGGTGGAGGTTTTCTCACCGTCTTCTCTATTTTCTTCGCTTCCTCCAGTTAGTCTTCTAGATGACCTGTCTATGCATCCAGAGGTTTTTACGGGGGTTTGTGATTCTATCGAGGTTCCGCAGTTTGCTGAGGAGGAAGCGTTCTCACAGGGGGGGTCGCTTTCCTATGCTGGAGAGGTGGGAGGTGTGGCAGATGCGGCGAATCATTTTGCTGAGAGCCAGGGTTTGTGCGGTGATGCTCTTGTAGCAACATTTGGAGAACCAGCGAACTTGTCACGTGGGGTTGCTTCTCCTGGGCAGGGGGCTCCGGGAGCTCAATAGGAATCGATTGGAGGCAGTTTTGAAGGCAGAGATGTTGGAAGGTGTAGAAGGGTTGTCGTGAAGAAGAGGAAGGTGGCCTATTCCTATGTACTTGGGGAGGATATAAGGTGGTCACAAGTTGTTCAGATGGTAAACGTCACTGTGGTAGGAAAGATCAATGGGAAAAACTGCTCGCTGTCGGTAATCGAAAATTGGGTTAAGGCTTGTTGGGTTGAAGCTCTGGGGGAGGTTCTAGAACTGGAGGGTCTTATGCGTGGATGGTTTGCTCTAAATTTCTCTCAGCCCAGACATGTGAGCTTGGTATTGTCAATGTCTGGTTCTTCTAAAACCTTGGACTCCTTCCTTTGATGCCTCCCACGAAAGGGTCGATGTGGTACCTATTTGAGTTCGGCTCTCGGGTCTTCTAAGGCAGTACTGGTTTGTGGATCACTTTACAAGTATTGGCTATATCTTGGGGACTTTTCTGGAAGCGGATTTAATTTTCAAGATCACGAAGCTACGTAGGGTGGCTAGGATCTTGGTAAACATCAATGTGCAGGAGGGTTTGTATGAAGAAATCCATATTTCCCGGGGTGATACCTTTTTCAAACAGAGATTGGATTATGAGAATATCCCTTTCAGATGTTGTCGTTGTCATGCCTATGGACATCTGGTGGTATACTGTTGTTTGGGGATGCGGATGATCAATGGACATGGAAATTAGAGGGGTACTAGAGGGACAAGTTCTAGTAGAGGGACGTCGACCTCTCCGTCTATTGGGCCATCGTCTTTTGGCCCTAAGGAGGTGACTGTTGAAGTGGAGGTACTGGTCTATTCTATGGCAGAGGAATTGCCGCTTTTGGTACAATTGGATGCTGGGGTTGTTGCAGAGGGTGTATCAAACCAGGGGGCTTTTCCACCGGGTACTTCCTCTTTTGCTCTTTCTCCTTCTTTAAATGTGTTTACAAATGTTTTAAATATATCAGGGATGGATTCGATGAGGGATAAACTGAAGAACTTAACCATTTCTCATCTACCTTTAGTGGCTACCACCCCTCCTTCTGTTGCTTTGATTGAGGAACCTATTACCCCTTTTCCCTTAGCACTCGGTGAGGATGGGTCTAGGTCTACCCCTTCCGCATGGATCATCATATTCGGGGAATTTTCTTAGGTCGAGCAAGAATATTGTCCCTAGGGGTTTGGGGAAAGCCTCACATTATGTGTCTCGTGGGAGGGGTCGTACATCTTTTCTGGAAAAGGCACAGTCACGAGCTCAGAAGGATTTGCATGAGGGTAAACAACAGTCTATTGAACGGGCACTTAGAGCAATGCATGCCCAGAAGAAGGGTCATCGATGAAGATCATGTCCTTTAACTGTAGGGGTCTAGCTAGTCCCCTTAAAACACCAGCACTACGACGAGTGGTTGATCTAGAACACCCAAATGTGATTATGTTACAGGAAACTCTAGGAGTAGGTGATGTGGTAAAAGGTAACCTGGAAAGTTGGTTCTCGAGATGGCAGTTTGATACTTCGGATGTGCGTGGTCATTATGGGGGACTTGCCATGGGTTGGAATACTCATGTGGTGAAGGTCCTTAATATTTGGGGTATGGAATCAGTCTTGGGGATGAATTTTAAGGGTTTGGATCAGGGGGAACCAATGGATGTTTTCAACATCTATGGACCCTACCTGAACCGTATTCCCTTATGGGACAACCTCTTTAATAATTCTGTTTTGAGGGGTGACTTGCTGATTATTAGAGGGGACTTAAATTTCTCTCTGGGGCAAGATGAAGTTTGGGGTCCTAATGCATGTCCTGATTTGCTGACTGAGTATTTTTCACAAAGGCTGCTCGAGCGGAATTGGTTGGATATTGAACCTGTCAATATTAACCCACTTGGAAAAATAATAGGTGTGGGGAAGGACGGGTTGCTAAGCGACTGGATCATTTTCTGGTTTCAGAAAATATGATGGATCGACAATAGTTTATGAGGCAATGGGTGGGGAGTGGAGGTCTCTCTGACCATTTGCCTATTTTTTTGGAATATAGGAATGGGCCTGAAAAACCACCGAGTCCTATGAAATTCAACAAGACTTGGCTTAAGGATGAATTGTTCTTGCATCTGATCCTTTCCCTCTGGGTTCCTTTTGACCTAGACAATAGGATTACTGCCACCTTTCAGTTTGTGGTGAATTTTCGTAAGATCAAGAGGCATATTAAAAGATGGGCTGTGGATAAGAGAAGCAGAGAAGAGCTCAAGCTTAAGCATATTGAGCAGGAAATTTTAGACACCATGGACTTAGATGGTGGGGGCATGCTGAACCAGGAAGACAAAGAATCGTTGGTCAGGCTGGAGGGTAGAAGGAATGCAATTCTTTTGGATAGGGAAGAGACATGGAGACTTAAGAGTAGGGTTATCTGGCTTGAATGTGGGGATGAAAATACAAAAAAAATTCATGCTTAAGCCAAGGGAAGCAATACTGTCAATACCATTGGGAGTTTGGAGGATGATAGGGGCAGGTGACATGAATATTTTGATGGAATGGCGGGGGCATGGGGTGAACATTTTCATAACTTATTTTAGGCACCATCCATGGCATCCATTACAAAGATTTTGCATATTGCTTAGGTCTTTCCCAATTTTGTGGGGGAGGAGGANGTTGAACATTTTCATAACTTATTTTAGGCACCATCCATGGCATCCATTACAAAGATTTTGCATATTGCTTAGGTCTTTCCCAATTTTGTGGGGGAGGAGGAAAACTTAGCATTAATGGAGGAAGTTTTTGAAGAAGAATTAAAAGAGGTGCTACACAGTTTTAAAAAGGACAAAAGCCTTGGTCCAGATGGATGGACCAATGATTTTTTCATAGAACTTTATGAACTTCTGGGGGATGATATTTTAAATGTGGTAGAGGATACTTGTATGACTAGAAGGATCCCTGCATGTTTCAATACGAATTTCATTGCACTGATTCCAAATAATGATAATCCATTGTCATTGGATGACTTCAGACCCATCTCTCTTTGTAATTGTATTTACAAGGTGGTTTCGAAGGTTATTGCTAGAAGATTGAAGAATATCTTGTCTGAACATATTTCAACTAAACAATTTGGATTTATGGAGGGTAGACAGATTCATGAGGCCATAGGGGTGGTGCAGGAAGGTCTTCATAGTATGAAAACAAAAAACATTAAGGGGGCCATCCTTAAGATTGATCTCTCAAAATCCTATGACAAGGTAAGTTGGTTATATATTCATATGTTACTAATTCACCTCGGATTTGGTGTTGCTTTTATCAGGTGGATTATGAGCTGTATAACAATTGTAACCTTCTTGGTACTTATTAATGGGGCTGCCTCCCCCTTTTTTCATGCGGAACGAGGACTTCGTCAAGGTTGTCTGTTTTCCCCCTTACTTTTTCTTCTGGTGGTTGAAGGATTGAGCATATTATTAAAGTATGCTCATAGGGAAGGAAATTTGAATGGGATCGCGGTATCTCAGCACCTTCAGATAACTTGTCTGTTATTTGTGGATGATGTGCTTATATTTTTCTCAGGTTCTGTACAAGTTATGAATACTATATTTGATGTTTTGGCCCTCTTTGCAACCACTACTAGCATGGAAATAAATGTGGAAAAATCCACTTTGTCTATTCATATACTTGATGCTGTGGAAATAGGACATGCCACAAACACTTTCACTTTTCGCAGGGAAGCTTTGGATGGTGGACTCAAATACCTAGTTTTTTTTTTTTAAACCAAAAAACTATTTGAAGAAGGCCTTGGTCTTGGCTGATTGAAAAAATGGAGAAGCGTCTAAAATCGTGGAGTCACAGATGGTTGTCCAGAGCTGNTTTTTAAACCAAAAAACTATTTGAAGAAGGCCTTGGTCTTGGCTGATTGAAAAAATGGAGAAGCGTCTAAAATCGTGGAGTCACAGATGGTTGTCCAGAGCTGGTCATCTAGTTCTTGTAAAAGTTGTGCTGGAAGCAATTCCAGTTTATTGGATGTCTTTATCTTGGATTCCTAAAGGCATTCTGCAGAAATCCTGTTGGATATGTTTTCATTTTCTCTGGAGTGGGAATAAGGAAGTTTCAGTGTCTCCCTAGGTCAAATGGGAAAGGATTGATTTTCCCAAAGCTTTGAGGGGCTGGGGTCTTAAAAGCATCTTCCTTTTTGCAAAAGCCCTGGCTTCCAAGGGAGGATGGCGCCCGATTCATGCAGATAATCTGTGGACCAGGGTGATGATAGAGAAGTATATCACTCCATACTCAGTGGAGGAATGGATTAGAAAAAATAATAAGTGCCATCGGGGAGGATCAGTCATATGGAAGGCGGTTGTTAAAACTTTTGATGTCATTGAAGACAGTTTGGCTTGGAATATTGTCAATGGCAGGAGGTTGCGAGTGGGTGAAGACCCTTGGGTTGGCTACAATCGACAGTATAGACTATCTAAATTTTTTGTGGAGTCTTTAAGACAACGGGATGTTATTTACCTCTCTGACTTGCTTCTCCATTACAAGAAAATAGACGGTCACAATCTTGGCAACCGACATCGACTTTGGATCTACCTGAACAGGAAAAGGAGGGATTGAATCAATATATTAGTTTACTGAACCTTTCATAGGTACAACTTCAAGAGAGTGAGGACGAACTCATTTGGGATGCAGCCTCAAGTGGGAAATATTCACCCAAGGAGGGTTATATAAAACTCAGTTCCCTAGATTTTGATCATAGGATTGAATGGTGGTGGAAGAAGTTATGGAAAATTCATAGCCCTCCCAAAACCAGATTATTCTAGTGGTGTGTTTTAGAAAACAAGATCCCTACTTGGGATAACCTTCACAAATGGGATTTCTCCAGACCTGGGTGGTGTGTGTTGTGTTGGGCAAATGGGGAATCTATTTTCCATCTTTTTCTTCAATGCCCTTTTTGTGTGGAGGTGTGGAAAGAATATTCATGATTTTGGGTTTGGGACCAGAGTGTAGATGGGAAGAGGAGATGATTATGTTGGCCTGGGAGAGATGGCGAAGGTTTGAGAATATGAAAGTTACGACTGTTCTTCCGTTACTGGTGACTTGGGGTATTTGGCTGGCTAGGAATAACCTTGTTTTCAATGGAAAATTATGCACTCTGGAAATAACTGCAAGTATGGCCCGTGGGATTGCCCAAGAACTTCCTAAACATATCAGGGTTACAAATCAGAGAGAAGTATTGAACCTTGAGATTGATAGGTTCTCTCCATGGGGATTTTTTGACGGTGCTTCATAGAATAACCTTTGCGGGGGGCGATTCTAAATTTGGCTGAAAATCACTCTTTTGAACTGATAGCAGGCTTGGGTGAGGGTAGCAACAATATTGTTGAACTCTTAGGTCTAAAATTACTCCTCATATTTGCAGCAGAGAAGGGGTGTAGCACTTTAAAGGTTTATGGAGATTCTTTGAATGTGATCAACTGGATCAAGAGGATCCAAACTTGCAGATATTTGTGACTACAAAACATTTTACTTTCAATTTGGGATGTCATGGAAACTTTTGATATGATTTCATGTGCACATGTTTATAGGGAGAACAATTGCCAGGCGGACTCAGCCTCGAAGGAAAGGCTCCAGCTGGCTACAAGCATGTGGAAGGTTAAGGAGTGGTTAGAAAATACCGCTTATGAATACTATCATAGGCCATTTATTGAGGTGGTGGAACCTCAATAATGAACACTTGTTGAATTATAGTATTGGTCTGATTTAGAGTGACATGGACAGTTTCTGTTTGGAATGTCTTCTTTCTTTTTTTGGAGAACTTTTTTCAGAAGTCAAATTTTTTGACATCGATTGTTTAAACATCGTTTTGGACATTTTTCTTACATGTTGATTACATGGATCAATACACAGGTTCTCATGATATGGTACCCTGGTTTTGTGGGCAGCTGGGTTGTTTTCTTTTTGATGTAACGCTTTGATTTTAGCTGTAACAACACATTTTTTGTGTTTGAACTTTTTGTACAAATATGTAGAGCTACATATCTACAAAATGTAATTTTGTCTCTCTTCGGATGAAATAAAATTATGCTTTTTTTCGAAGGAAAAAAAAATAGGCCATCAGCTAAAAAGATCTCTTAAAGTTTGGATCAAATTTTGTTTTTACGTGAAAATATTTGAAAAAATATAAAAAAAATAGTAATAAAAGACCTAACAATTAAAGAGTTCTCTTGCCAACATTGTTTTTCCTTACATTAGACATGCCCATGATCCCCACAACCTAGGATCTCCCACTATGCTGGTTTTTCCAATATTTTATTTTCAAAACTCTCTACCTTTTCATTCAAAACAATGGGATCTATGGCAATTGGCTCGATGCACAATTTTCAACCTTTTCCAACTTGCATCTAACAATCTTTTCCAAGAGCTCACTCTCATCACTGGTTAATCACAATAAAATAGAACAATTGAGTTAGAAATGCATACATAAATACCATGTAGCTATGCATAAAACATATCATATTGCAAGAGTTCTCACCCTTTACACATCTCGTGGAGATCAAACATGGTTCATCCTTCCTTGAGACCTAGCGACTTTAGCACAAACTGGAGTTCTTCGACATTATTAAATCGTCGCAATTCTCATAAAAAATGTTGAACACCTCAGTGAGGTCCGCATCTTCGTCCACATGATCCACCTTTGGTTTTTTATTTCTTTTGTTCCTCTACCATTCATCAATGCATATACTTTTCGAAGGATTCTCTCATCTCATGATCAACTCGTCGCCATTCTTATCATAATGTCCTTCCTCTAACCACCACCCACATTATTTAACAACTGTCGTTCCCTAACCACCTATGCATTAACCATTGCCGAGAAATTTAGAATCCTTAATTAACAATTAATTTGTATTTGTTAATCTCCTTAATCAATGACGACTACCATGAATCTTCTAGATTTTTGGGATTTTTTTATATTTACCGCCATTCCTAAAAGTGGAGAGAATAACGTTGATAGGTGTTACTCTAATACCTATCAGCGTAATTAAATGATTTCAACTTTATGGTCATAGTCTAACTTCCTTTCTTTGATGATCCTATCACCTCCTTGCAAAGGAAGGGGATGAGATTTGAATGGACACCTAAATGTGATGGAAGCTTTCAATAGTTGAAGAATCTTCTGACAAGTGCACCCATTCTGAAAATTATAGACCCATAAAAGGAATTTGTGGTGTGCATTGATGCATGCAGTCAAGGGATTGGAGGAGTTCTTATGCAAGAAAACCATGTGGTATGTTATGAGTCTAGAAAGCTAAAAGATCATGAGAATAATTATGCCACTCATGACTTAGAACTTGCATCCATAGTACATGCTCTCAAGATGCGGAGGCATTACTTAATGGGCAACAAATTCTAGTCAAGAACAAACCACTATGCTCTTAAGTATTTGTTTGATCATCCAACACTAAATGCTAGAAAAACTAGATGTTTGGAGTTTTTATGTGAGTTTTATTTTGAAATCAAACACGTAAAAGGGAAGGAGAATAAAGTGGCTAATGCACTCAGCAATAAAATGCATGAAATGCATGTAACATCTCTTAGTATTTTCCAATCAGATATGAGACAACTGATTGTGAATCATACTGTTGAAGATGAGTTGTATGTACAGGTCAAGGATAAATTGCAGCAGCAGAACCTTGAGAAGAGATATTAGGGATATAAATTGGAAGAAGAGGGGCTTCTTACCTACAAGAATATACTTTATATTCCACATGTAGAATATTTGAGGAGAGTTGTTATGTGTAACGTCCCCGACCCTTCGACCGACGAAGAGGACGCTACAGATGCTGCTATCTACCTGGGAAACTAGCCCCATGAACATACACATAAAAACTGAAATGCTTTGAACATACATTATTACCATACAACAGAAGCAAAACCATACATTCAAGCATTTAGCATGTTCATCATTTTCTTTAAACATCAAATACAATTGCAGAGATGAAATAGACAAGAATACTTATCTTATGAAGAATTTGTCCCGCAACTAGCTACGTCACTGCAATGTTCCACCCAACCATATGCCAGTGTGCTCCTTAATCTCTCAACAACACTACCACCCCCGAGTTGGGCATGATTCCCACGAGGAATAAGGAAACTAAGAAGGCTCACACATAGCCAAGGATACCACAAAATTCAGCCAAGCCAACATAGTTGGGTTTATCAGGCAAAGAGTACACAACAACACATGACCAAGCCAACAAGTTGGGTTTATCAGGTTATCAGGAAATCGAAGCACTGTTTGCTAAGCTAGTGGGCTCACTGAAGAGATAAGGATGCCTACACCAAAACTAGCTTGACTCCTAAGAAATCCACACACACCCAACACAAGGAATCATTCCCTTCTCTGCTGCACAGTCCCTTAGGCCATGACTTCCCTTCCAGTGCTATTCAAGGGGTGTAGAGAAAAGAGCCAGCGCTCTAGCTCTGTCTATGAGGCTCCTGCAAAAACACTAGGTTTGTCAAGAAGACTCCTTTCCACTCCTACATAGTCCAAAGACCAATATCTTGTGCACACACAACAAAACAACAATTCACAACTCTGGGGTTTAAAAGAAAACACCATAGAACAAAATTGAGGTGACAATTTGGGTAATACACAACTCCGAATGAGCAATTCGATTCCTGAGTTGTTCTTGGCCCTATCATGGCCAAAATGACTCAACAAGAACCAACAGCAACCCAAAATTCATGGGGAAACCAACAACGATTTCTCAGCTGCTTGAGGAAGGAAATGCAACCTGCGTGAAGGTGAATTCGCATGCCCATACCCACAACATGAAGAGAACTACACAACGAAAAATCCCAAAAAATAAATTCACACACAACAAGCTTCCATCCATTTTAGAGACAGTTCGACGTGGATTTCTGATGATGGGGAAAACATCCAGGGCCCCAAATCGTGAATGAGAGCTCCACACAACAAAATGGTGAGGGTAAGGCCGCTCTCCCAGTTCTTTGCATGAGTGAAAAATGAAGAATGGGGGTCGTCCCCTCTTCCTTCCCACGTGAGGGTGAATGAACTCCCTGGTGGAGTGTGCATGTGGGCAAGGACTGACAGTCCTACCACACACCATTGTCCATGCAATAACTGCCCCAACTAACATCAAGGGATTTAATTTGGTAGTTGAGACAAGAATAAGACAAAAAGGTTGTTGAATGAGACAAGGGATAAAGGGTGAGTAAGATAAAAGATAGGTGACAACTAAATGGTTTTATCAATCGACACTTGGTTGTTCCCCAATGGCTCCCAAGGTTAGACACCCCCCCCCCATATCCTTAGGAAAATCATGCCCTTTTCATTATGGTTGCATTGACATAGCTGGTTGCGGGCATTTTTAATTGAAAATGCATATTTACATGATACGAAAAATTATAATGTGCCAGAGAGCACGATATACCATCGGCAACGATTTTATTCACCGAAACATAAAACATTAAATCGATGGTGGGGATTTTGCCTTTAGCTCCACACCACGATTAATTACAATATATGCATCATATACATTTTTAATGCAAACGAGGTCAAAACCGGGGTGTTACATTATGGATGAGATCCATCAAGCTCCATATTCTGGTCATCCAGGATATTAGAAGACAATTGCTATAGCCAAAAAGTAGTATTTATTCCCAGGAATGAAAAAGGATATTGTTGAATACATTTCAAGGTGCATGAAATGTCAGCAGGTGAAGGCTGAGCATCAACACCCAGCAGGATTGTTGCAGCCTTTGCCAGTTCCATAATGGAAATGGGAAGTTATTTCCATGGACTTCATTATAGGTTTACCAATAAATTGGAGACAAAATGATTCTATCATGGTTGTGGTGGATAAGTTGACAAAGGAAGCACATTTTATACCTCTCAAGTCCACACATAAGACTGATGACATTGCAAAAATATCCATGAAGGATATTTTCAAGTTGCATGTGTTGGAGCAGGGTCCCGCAGCTACAGGAGAAGCTGCTAGTTTTGGTGGAATGATAAGCTTTAGCGAAAAGAATTTAAGGCAGAGCTACGACGTTGTAGCACGTTTCCAGCTGGAGAGGAGAGCTGGAAACCGTGACTTTTTGAGATACAAAAGTCAAAGAAAGGAAACGGTACCTGAGCAGCTGAGAAGGGAGAGCTCACCCACTGCATTGAAGGCAGCGGTGGAAGATAGGAGGGCTCAGCAACCCTCATAAAGAAGAAGGAGCAATGAGGCTCAAGCATTGAAGGCGAAGGACAGAAAGCAGAGAAGCGGTGCATAGTACCCATGGTCAGTTCCAGGAAGCATGGAAGACTGCAGAGAGTTGTGGTGTGACAGGAAGCGGCTACCTCAAGGACAGAGAGGACCGACTGTCACTAATTAGGGTTTGGGTTACTGTTGGGATAGGCCCACAGTGTTGTAAAAGCAGGACCTTCGGGCTGCTTATAAAATAATGTAATTTTGTATTGTAAAGGGTTAGATAGTTAGCTAGTTGGTTGGATAGATAGTTAGACAGTCGTGAATGAAATAGGAAATAAGGATAAGTAGACTGTTGTAAAAGCCGAGCTCTGGTTCTGGTCTTAGCTGTAGCAATCTTACTGAAACCAGTAGCTGGCTTATAGAGCATGCGTGTAACGATCCGCAGGGATCAACTAAGAGGGAAGAGTATATTGTAAGATATCAATATAGAGAGAAGAGAGATATAAGAGAGAAGATCTTGAGCTGCATATGCGGTGCAGCAGAACTGTGTTTTACCTTCCCCTTGAGCTATAATAGAAACACAGTTCTGTGGACGTAACTTCCATCCTGGAGGTGAACCACGTTAAAATCTGTGTTATGCGACTGATTTATGTGTTATGTTTACTTATGCATTGCTCAGTTATTTTATGAGCTTCATTGCAGTTTAATGGATGAATGTATTAACTAGTTCACCACAGCACAGAAGGATAATCATAAGTTAAAAGCCTTTGGCAGGTTGTATGGGTTTCATTTATGTTTGCATAAATAGCTACTGGTTGCAGTATTGAATAGATTTGTATGTTAAGTCTTGCATGTCGACACGAGCAACGCTAAGTGTGCTAAACTGCGGAGGTAGGATATCACAGAGAGGTGATATCGCATCGTCAGAGAAGCTGCGGTGCACGATACCACAGGTTGAGGACTTCGCGTTGAGCAAGAGCTGCGTGTTACACGGTGCACGGCGATGCGGTAAGGCTGGAAATATCGCAAGTCAGGGAAAGTGCGCATCATAAATAAGGACCGTATGGTGGTGGAAAGAAACATCTCGCGGCTAGAGGAGCTGCGCGATGACGGGATTGCGCGACGCGAGCAGGAGGTCGCGCGACGCACAGACGCAGGAAGGAGATCTCGTGGCTAGGGGAGCTACGAACCACTAGTAGGATTGCCTCGAAACCTGGTCCAAGACACTTGAGTCCTTGGCCAACCCATTAGATTCACTTCGGGTGAGACTTTAGGCCGCCTTGCGGTCTGTCACCGAAAGGGCCAGTGAACTAGGGGTGTTGTTGGTTGATTATAGTAAACCCGGGTGTGCCCAAGCAATCAACAAATGGTTCCATTGCCGGGACCAATAACTGGGAGTTAATGTTCTGTTGGCATCCTACCAGAGAAGAGTTTCACTAGTGGCTGGATTCAAACTTAAGGGAGTTTTCCAAGAAAGAAAACCGAAGCCCTAAACTGAGCACAGAGGCCTGGTTAGTAAAGCATATCACTTCAAACATACACGCTATATTTTTTGCAACCTACGGAAATGAGCTTTTCAACTGGTTATCCAAGTTGACAGATAGGAACACATTCAAGAAGAAAAGAAACATTGTCTGGACACCAGAGCTGATTCAGACTATGTAGAACCTTGACAATCCGATTACGAGAGCAGTGGACTTCTGGCTTACCAGTGTGCTAGATGGCTTTGTTACAGAATTTGCAGTCGATCAGAGAAAGAGCTTCAGTGAAGCCGAACGATACTTCTTCAGAGGATATCGCGGTAAGTACCTAAGATCTCTAAACTTGTCCCTTAAGATGCTGCTATACGAAAAAGGAACAATGGATCTAGTCTCAGATGAATAAGTAAAGATAGTAATGTCACAAGAGTTTGAAAGTGATTTTGATGACATTGGACGAACACGTAGTGGAAAGAAGTATAAAGTAGATTTTAGCTCTCCTGTATTTGAAGACAGTTCAGACAGTATTAGACAACAAAGCCCTAGCACCACAGAAGAACCAGAGGGGGGTATCCCTTACCACCCCTATACTCCACAGAAATAGACAGGGACTCAGAATAACCCCGTAGGTACTCCATCTAGTAGTTCACAGACAGTACCTATTTCCGCTACATCACCTTTACCTACACGGCTGAGTGGTAGTACCCCAGTCAGTCAAAACCCACCACAGAGAAATAGAATGGGAGACGACATGAAGCTACCTATTTTTAAAGGTACAGGAGGAGAAGACCTGGAACAGCATTGGTTCCTATGCGAAGCCATGTGGACCATTAAAACAATCAACGATGATAACCTTAAACTTGTACAGTTGGTCACCACACTCAGACAGAGCCTTGACATGGTACATAAAGTATACTACATTGCCAAAGACGCTTGCCCAGGTCAAGAACGCCATGATCAAAGAGTTTAAGAAACCTAAGTCTGAGTCTCAGTGCATTACAGAGCTTAAAGATATTAAGCAGTTACCATCAGAGTCAGTATGGGACTTTGACCAGAAATTCAAAGCTCTTATAGACCAAGTAAGTTTTGAGTTTGCGTCGGAGCAGCATAAGGAATGGTTTATTGCAGCGCTGCTCCCTCATATCAGAATGCCACTAGTGCAGCAAAAACTCACTACTCAAGATGAAGCGCTGGTGATGGCAATGAAACTAGAGGATTCACCTTTAGCAGAAACCAGTACAGGCATGACAACTCTACAGACCCAGTTGGCCAACCTCACGTTACAGATACACGAACTTAAAAAAGGGAAAGAGGTTATGCAAGACATATGGTGCATAAAGTGTAGAGCACAGGGCCATAGTAAAGATAATTGTCCAGCCTTTGGAGAATATTTAGCGTCAGGGGATCCTAACCCCTTACCACGAACACAAGGGCCATGGTGTGAAATATGTAAAACACAAGGACATCCGCCTCAGCAATGCCCTTTGCTTCAAAAGTATGTACAAACACCTAAAAACCTATATTGTATCTTCTGTAAATCCATCGGGCATAATCAACAGGACTGTCGAGCTTATGATCTCATGTCAGAGAGAAAACATGATGTGTACAGAGTCCAAGCAGAAACACAGGGTCCAGCAACAGGACCACAGCCGGATCAGGATTACGGAGGCCGTGCAGGAGGATTTAGAGGACGAGGCCGTGGCGGAGGCTTCGCACGAGGAGAAGGCTTTGGCCGAGGAGGAGGTTTTGGCCAAGGTTGTGGACCAGTCACTTGTTATAATTGTGGAATTGTAAGACACATTGGCTAGGGCCATATCAGATACAGCAAGTCATTGAGGGGGGTGCCGTTCAGCTCAGCCAGCTGAACGGGGAGCTTTTGACCACATGGATCAATGACAGTAGGCTTAAACTCTATAGTGATAGCCACCTCGCCTCTCATCCCTAGCTTAAACTAGCCACAATGGTGCAGATGTCCAGTGTAGTTGAAAGGAGGCATCGCACCGGGAATGAGTCTACACCGGTAGAAATTTTCTAAGAATGAGGAATGAGGAGTTCAAAAAAAAAAAAAAAAAATTTATTATTTCTGACACTGTTTGTTCGCGGAGGTGATGCGGAGTTGCATCGCAGCAGTAAGATGTTTCCCCCTGCCACGTACTCAGCTTGCAACCGACAGTGGGCTAGTCAAGTCACTGTCTGACAGGTAGTTAATGAAGAAATGACCGGTATCCCCTATCATAGATTTGGCAGCAGTATCATAAATTTTTCTAGATTTGGTAAATCTCTGACGAGACTGGCGCCTATACACACACGGCTCGAGGAAAATTCTATCAAGATTTTAGCATTAATTGAGGATCGAATGGCGGGTCTAGTCCTATCTGGGCAATTAATATGACTAGCACACCCAGTCTAGATGACCGTTATGTCCAGGATTGTCGTATTTGACATAAAAGCAGAAAGTATTCAATCGAGACGGTTACACTTGCAGAAAAACCGAGAGCTGGAAAATAAGTGTTAAAGCATTCCCCGTGTCGAGCTAAGTTGTTACAGAGAACTGTGATTTTCAGAAGCTGCAGCCATTGCACGTCCGCCATTTTATGCTGAGTGGGTCCTGTCTGAGGACGAGCCTCTAGAAAACATTTTGAAAAGATTTCAGCGTCATGGCCTTGCAGGAGCTATGGCATCGCCATCTACAGCTAACCCGCCGAGCTCGTCTCGAGCCAGAGAACCACCAAAGACGAGAAGCCATTCCCAGCTCATGGAGGAATCCGGTTCCGAGCAGGAAGATGAAGTTTGTAGTGCAATGCACTACCTCATACCATGAGTTGAAGGCGCTCCAGATATCAGACTTTCCAAGAGCGGTAAGCTTCCTTTTCCCATACCGCTAATAGATTGTCGAGTAAAGGAAAATGGTGATTTAGTAGGATATGCTGGTGTTGTCAAATTTATTGATTACAACCTGGGGGACGGTAAGACGTACCCTCACTTCAAACCAGATGTGTATCTTGTGCTTGAGAATAACCCAAGGACAGGTAGAGAAGAATTCGTCCCCCTGCTGCATGTCCAGATTCTTGAGCGGTCAAGTCTGCTCAATGTGTTGAGACTACCCCACTTTGGACGTAGCGCAGAGGTTAATGCTATGGTGAATGTCCTCCTCTCGTGTGTACATGGAGGCTATCTTTGGCTAGGTCACAAAATCGACCTCAATGTTGACTTGATACACCGTGTTACCGACCTGTCTAAGACTGGTAAAGATCCCGAGATACAGATAACAGGAAAGACCAAGGACTCAAATTGCCAGTAGCATTAGTTAAAAAGTATCGGCTACAACGAGGAGGCAGGGCTTATGATATCATGAGTTTACAAAATGAGACACTCAGATTTACAGCCAGTCTGCTTGCAGGCAGACTGCTTACCAAGGTCCGACCGAAGGAATTCACAGGATCGGTGATCAATCTAGGCATACAAGTTACCGAAGGAGAGCAGTTCAATTGGTCGTTATTTTTATTAAACATGTTTCAGGAAGATTGTTTGGCATCCCAATATCAAGCCAACCACCCCTTCCACTTCTCATGGCTACTTATACTATGTGCATTCGTCGCATGAAAGGAACCCCCCAACAACCAGTTTCCACAGATCGCAGGAGGCGCGCCCAGGGGTGTGCGATATGCCAGTTTATGGGAAACCAACAGTCAAGCAAGGAAATAGGTTAACACAATATTATTTTAGGAATACTATTTGATGTTGAAGAACCTTATCCAGCAAACACCAAGGATCAGTACAGAGATTGTGGACGCATATGATAACCTGCTTAATTTTATGGCGGACAGCCATAGAATTTACCTAAGGCCTAAAAAGACTAAAAGGGACGACTGGGCTCCCGGCTGGTTCAGAATGACAATGCAGGACGTCGAGAATATCATCAAAGGATTTAATGACCAATGGCGACAAGAATACGAAGATACCACGCCACTGCCAATGGAGACCGACCAGACAGACCCACCAGAAAAGGGCAAAGACAAATTGGACACCCAGGCACAAGGTACAACAGAAGTGCCACCGCCACACGACAATAGAAAAGACCTACCAGAAGATTCAACAAAGACAGCTATGACAAAGAGTGGAAGCCAAGGGACCACAGAGACATAGCATAGAAAGAAGCAGAAAACTTCAAAACCAGTCCCACATACTGCACTAACAGATGATGACTATGAACTCATCGCAATAAGGACGTGCGATACACTGAAGGACTCACTTGACGCGATGAAGGAGGCGCAGGAAAAGATGCAGAGCACAGTAGAAAAACAACTTCTTGACTTAAAAACTTTCACAGAGAAGACTGCCATGCTACACACTCCATCAGTAACGGCGACCGTCGGAGAAACTTCGCAACAGTCACTATCCCGCGAAGAGAGCTTAGCACCGGATCACCTCAACACCGTGTTGATCCCACCAGGGAGTATCCAATTCCCTGCAACAATGAAGGACCCACCAGTTTAATTGGGGCAATCGATTGAGGTTAACCTTGTGGAATTCCACATTGACCAATTATACATGATCCAGTAGAAGCTAACCGCAGAGCTCAAGGGAAGAGAGCTCGTGACTTACAAGCAGAACATGCAGCTGAAGAAGCAGAACGCAACACTCACTACCAACTATCATAAAATGGTAGACGAGTTAAAAACATGTCAGGACAGGGATCAGGAACTCTCTCAGGCACTACAGAGTATTGCCTTGGAGCTACCCAAATGCAACATTGAGTTCGCATCACCTACCCCCCAAAAGCTAAGGAGCGTAGCAGACAGAGCAAAGGCTCTGGAAGAAACTGTGGTTAGAATGGATGAAGAGCTGGCTAGGTTGAAGTCAGAACATGAAGCACAAATTGCCGAGCTTGAAGCTCGTATACGAGACACCTCGAAGGCAGACCAGAAAGATCGAGTCAAAGCCTTTCGACTCACTTCTACGTAGGTGAAATCTTGCATTAAAGAAGTAGTGTCGATACTCAAGGAAGAAACAGACACATGGGCCGAGTTAGATGAGTTGCCGGAGAGGGCAGAAATCCAACAGAATATTCAACGGGTAGAGGCTACTGCAACGACAATGAAAGAAGAAATTAAGAGCTTAGCCGCTCTCCAGAAGATGAGGAAGACAAAGTAGATGAACCAACTACAGCAGGAAGCGCTGCGGTTAAGAACACAGGAGGTCCACATTAGCGACCTGCTTCAACCCTATCAGGAGCAGATCACTGAGCTGGTCGACGCAGCCGAGCAGAAAATAAAGGAATTCACCACTCTAAGAGAAGAAATTGATCAGACAGATGACTCCAAAGTTGATCAAGCCCTGATTGACTTAGCAAGAGAACGTGTTGAGGTAATGAAGAACGAAGTCGAAGGACTTCGGCAGAAGTTGCAGAAGACTTCGCAGGAGGTGAAGGAGAGGCTACAGCAGGAGAGGCTACAGCAGGAAAAGCTACAGCAGGAGAAGCCTGTTGCAGGTGGCTCGAGGACGAGCCACAAGTAAGTGTTAGGGGACTGTTGGATCAGGGTCCCACAGCTACAAGAGAAGCTGCTAGTTTTGGCGGAATGATAAGCTTTAGCGGAAAGAAGTTAAGGCAGAGCTACGACGCCGTAGCACGTTTCCAGCTGGAGAGCAGAGCCGAAAACCGTGACTTTTTGAGATACGAAAGTCAAAGAAGGGCAACGGTACCTGAACGGCCGAGAAGGGAGAGCTCACCCACTACATTGAAGGCAGCGGGGGAATACAGGAGGGCTCAGCAACCCTCATAAAGAAGAAGGAGCAACGAGGCTCAAGCATTGAAGGCGAAGGACAGAAAGCAGAGAAGCGGTGCATAGTACCCATGGTCAGTGTCGGGAAGCATGGAAGACTGCAGAGAGCTGTGGTGTGACGTGAAGCGGCTACCTAAAGGACAGAGAGGACCGACTGTCACTAATTAGGGTTTGGGTTACTGTTGGGACAGGCCCACACTGTTGTAAAAGAAGGACCTTCGGGCTGCTTATAAAAGAATGTAATTTTGTATTGTAAAGGGTTAGATAGTTAGCTAGTTGGTTGGATAGACAGTTAGACAATCGTGAATGAAATAGGAAATAAGGGTAAGTAGACTGTTGTAAAAGCCGAGCTCTGGTTCTGGTCTTAGCTGTAGCAATCTTACTGAAACCAGTAGCTGGCTTATAGAGCATGCATGTAACGATCCGTAGGGATCAACTGAGAGGGAAGAGTATATTGTAAAAGAGCAATATAGAGAGAAGAGAGATCTAAGAGAGAATATCTTGAGCTGCATATGCGGTGCAACAGAACTGTGTTTTACCTTCCCCTTGAGCTATAATAGAAACAAAGTTCTGTGGATGTAACTTCCATCCTGGAGGTGAACCAAGTTAAAATCTGTGTTATGCGACTGATTTATGTGTTATGTTTACTTATGCATTGCTCAGTTATTTGATGAACTTCGTTGCAGTTTAATGGATGAATGTATTAACCAGTTCACCACAGCACAGAAGGATAATCATAAGTTAAAATCCTTTGGCAAGTTGTATGTGTTTCATTTATGTTTGCATAAACAGCTACTAGTTGCAGTATTGAATAGCTTTGTATGTTAAGTCTTGCATGTCGACACGAGCAACGCTAAGTGTTCTAAACCGCGAAGGTAGGATATCACAGAGAGGTGATATCACATCGGCAGAGAAGCTGCGGTGCACGATACCGCAGGTTGAGGACTTCACGTTGAGCAGGAGCTGCGTGTCACACGGTGCGCGGCGATGCGGTAAGGCTGGAAATATCGCAAGTCAGGGAAAGTGCGCATCATAGAGAAGGACCGCACGGTGGTGGAAAGAAACATCTCGCAGCTAGAGGAGCTGTGCGACGATGGGATTGCGCGACGCGAGCAGGAGGTCGCGCGACACACAGACGCAGGAAGGAGGTCTAGTGGCTAGGGGAGCTATGAACCACCAGTAGGATTGCCTCGGAACCTGGTCCAAGACACTTGAGTCCTTGGCCAACCCATTAGATTCACTTCAGGTGAGACTTCAGGCCGCCTTGCGGTCTGTCACTGAAAGGGCCAGTGAACTAGGGGTGTTGTTGGTTGATTATAGTAAACCTGGGTCTTCCCAAGCAATCAACAGCATGGATTGCCTAAGGCAATAGTTTTTGACAGGGATGCCAAGTTCACTTCCAATATTTGGAAGGTGTTGTTTGCATATTTGGGTACAAAGCTCAATTTCAACACTGCTTACCATCCTTAGACTGATGGTCAGACAAAAATGGTGAATCAAGTGCTGGAAGACATGCTTCGTATGTATGTGATGGACAAGCCAACCAAGTGGGAATACTACTTACACTTGGTAGAATTTGCATACAATAATGGACATCAAGCATCTTTGGGGATGACTCCTCATGAAGCTTTGTATGGCATAAAGTGTATAACACCTATGACCTGGGATAATCATGTGAATAGGATTGTGCTTGGGCCAGAATTGCTCAAGGAGATGGAGCAAGAAGTTCCAAAGATTAGGTAGAATCTGAAGGCAGCCCAGGACAAACAGAAGAGCTATGCTGATAAGCATAGAGTGCACAGAGAATTATATGTTGGGGATCATGTTTATCTGAGAGTGAGTGCAAAGAAAATTTCTTTGAAGCTTGGAAGTTGTGCCAAGTTGTCCCCTAGATATAGTGGAACTTTTGAAGTACTTGAAAGAATAGGGCCAGTTGCATATAGACTTGCATTGCCGGCTAGCACTAGAGCTCATGATGTTTTTCATGTTTCTTTGCTTAAGAAATATGTACATGACCCTAATCATGTGATTAATTGGGATGTGATTTAGGTGGAAATCGAGGGAGAGTTCCAAATCGAGCCAATGCACATCCTCGACAGGAAGGTAACCGTGCTCCAAAACCGAGCCATATGGTAGGTAAAGGTGCAATGGGAGCACTACGGTCCTAAAGAGGCTACCTTGGAGCTAGAGGATGACATGCGATTGGCACATCCATTTTTGTTCAATTCTGCAGAGCACTGATGATAATGCCAGTGTAGCATTTTTGTTCAATTTTGTAAGCATTGAGGATAGTGATAATTGAAGGGGGAGGAGAATGTAACACCCCGGTTTTGACCCCATGATATTTTGACTATACATGATGTATATATTGTAT
The DNA here is from genome assembly GCA_001517045.1 of Pseudotsuga menziesii. NCBI lineage: Eukaryota > Viridiplantae > Streptophyta > Pinopsida > Pinales > Pinaceae > Pseudotsuga > Pseudotsuga menziesii. The sequence continues at coordinate 273,783 of LPNX011064454.1, forward strand.
TAGGATCATGGCATGGAGCTAAAGGCCAAGGCCCTACCATCGATCTGGTATTTTGTATATAGGTGATCAAAGTTGATGCCTAAGGTTATGGTTATTGTCCTAGTTAAAGCATAAAGCATTTTTGAATATCATGTAAATGGACAATTTAATAAGATACCACAACTAGCTATGGAACTGCAACTTGAAACAGATGGGGGCATTATTTCACAAGGGATAAGGTGGAGGAGTTGGTCAAACCTCTGATCCTAGGGTTAATCCAGATGTCATTGAGAAAACCATTGAAGCTCAAATACCCTTTTTGTCCCTCCACTCAATCATTAATTCCTTCCAGAAATCAGATGAGGCAGTTAATGCCTGGGGTAGTGCAAGGCATAGAAGACTACAGTCTACGTAGGCCTACAGCCTAGGGGAAGTCACACTTTTGCTTACATAGGAAGCAAGCACCTAATGCATACCCTATCCATCAGAGGAGATCACGTTTGGGGTTTGTTCACTCCTCCTCAGTCATTCTCTCATTCATTTGAACCATTGCATTGGTGTTCATTCACTCTACCATTTGAGCTGTCCAAAACTGCTCATGCATGATGTGCATTCACCTGGGTTGCAGAAACGTGGTTTTTGTCTGTGATTGTCCATCCCTGATCCTATCATTGTGTTGGTTCACTGTCTGGAACCGCATAACCAGTTATCTGCAAGTATTTTCCTTTGTCAAGTAAGGAAGCAGGGGTTCATGGTTCAAATGTTTGGATTTCACTCTCCTGATTTGTGGAAGATGTTTTCGTAGTGGATTTCTATGTTATAGAGTGAAAAAGCATGTTTTGCTGGTCTACAATGTGGTTGTTGTGTTGTGCACACTGGTTTTGGGTCTGATTGGTATGCAAGACTGAGGAGTGGAAGAGAAAAGGAATGGACATGTAACCTAGTGCAAAAAGGAACTTCAAGAAAAGATAAGAGTGGCTGGTAGATCCTTATTGCATGACCTAAAGAGCACTAGAAGGGAGGCATAGCCTGAAGGATTGTTGAGAAGAGAAAGGGATGCTACCATGTTCTAGGATGTAGGTAATGTGGATGCTAGGCCAGATAGATCTTGTGGAGGTGTCCTTATCTCTTAAGTGAGCCACTAGTCTAGTCATTTTACCTTTCCACTGCATAAAATCTTGTAAACCCAAGGGAGATTGGCTTGGCCTTGGGGCTTGTTAACCCAATTGGATCTTGGTTTGGCTAAGTCTTGTTTTGCTTTGGCCTTGTGTGTAACCCTTGGTTGGACAGCTCGTTAACCCAACTGTGAGAGATGGTTTGGTATTGGGGCCTGTGAACCCATCTGTTGGCTTAGCTGGTCCTTAATGCAAGTGTTGGCTTGATAAGCCTACAACCTATTAACCCAACTAGATGTTGGCTTTGTTGGACAGTCTGAAAAGTCCAACTAGGTGTTGGCTTCACTGCGTGTTAAAAATACCAGGCTGTGTGTGAGTCTGTTGTTCCCTAGTTCCTTATGGAATCATGCTTAGCTTGGGGGTGGCAGTAGTGTTGAGAGATTAAAGAACACATTGGCCTATGGTTGGGAGGAATGTTGCAGCTACATAGCTAGTTCCAGGACAACTTCATCCTTCAAGATAGGCATTCTTTTTGTATTGTCTGTGCAATGTGTTTTCCATGAATTGTGTTGTTCATGATTGAATGCTTAATGATGATGAAGTAGATGTTTACTTGTGTATATTTCCTACATTTCATCTATGTTTGAAAATGTCAATAATATTTTAATATATCTTATATTTTTGTAGTACATCTCTTAGGAGGCCCATTTTTTACCTCAAATTCTCTCTAATGCTCACTAACCTTAATAACCTTCATATTATGTTCTCTACCTTGGGAAGGGAGAAAGAAATCAATGGATGAGTTGACGACGTAGAGTATGTTTGAAGAACATGATGTTATCTTTGAAAGTTATAAACTACTTCGGTTCTTCAAATATGAAATAAAATGTGTATTATTTCAACGAAATGTCAATTATCCAAGGGGTATGACACAAAATTCTGACTAATGAAGAAGATCGAAACTCCTTGTAATGGTCACACTAAAGTTCCTGGTTTTTAGCACGATAGAAGCTTGCATATTCAAGCAGGAAGTCTCAAGTATGACAAGGTTGGGATCAATTTCATCAATTCTAGTGGACACTTTTTTTTAATATAAATAAAACCTAGTTAATTTGCTTGTTAGCTAGGGATGTTTCCCTATGTTGTTTCTCTGGTGTTTTGGAAATACCAAATGTTTAAAATGGGAAGTAGTGTGGTATAGCATGTAAATGTGGTCTAATTAGTTTGAACAAGATTTGTTTGTTTATGAAGTTGTATCGGCATAATGTTGTAAAAAGAGGCATGCGTATGAAAAACATTGAACAAAGTCACATGAGTCTTACAATTTAACTAAAGACATTTTGTTAATTATCGTCACAATAGAGAAAGCGTGAAGTATAACATCTCTTGGATTTTTTCCTAGGAATTTATAAGTTATATATATATATATATATATATATATATATATATGAATTTTAGGGATGTTACAAGTACTTACTTGGATTTTTTATCCACCCTTCTTTTATATCCTTCTCCAAATTTATCTAGAAGTTATTTATTCTTTAGAGAACAACATGAGCACGGCACTCCATCGACCCACATACACCATCTTTGAACTCGGCATCTTCAAGAGTTATAAGTAAAATTGTTTTCTGGATAAAGGACACAAAGACATAGGAAGGAGCAACAAGAACACGTTCAATTGTCCCTTCAAATTAAACTAGATTGTAAGCTCCCCTTTTTAGAACTAACCTCACATCCAAGCAAGAGTCATTCTAGAGCTAGAAAGCATTTGAAGTCTAGCCATTTATTCAAGCCTCCTTTTTTCACCTTTATCTAGCATTGTTCATACATACACCTTGGGGTTTGTGAAGAAGCATATCTTACGTTATTTCAATCTGAAACTAACTCCTACTGTATCTACAAGATTTCCATCTCATTTGCATTTGCCTCATCCAAACTAACTATTAATTCATGGTAAGCATGCTTCATATACAAAGTTCCCCTAATTAATCATTTTCTTAACAATTAGGGAAGTTGTTTGTCACGTCCCTTCCCGTCTACGTGAGAGGGAACGCGACCATGGTGCTATCTAATCCAGGCAATCTAAGCCCCATGAACGTAAGATAAAATGCGATGAAATAAAAACATACACAGATGCATAAATTATTATCATACAATGGAAGCAAAACACATTCCATTCAAGAATTTAACATGTTCATATTAATTCATAAACACATATAGTGTAGATATTTAAACACAAGAATACTTATCTTGGAAGAAGTTTGTCCTGCAACCAGCTATGTTGCTGCAACGTTCCACCCAACCATAGGCCAATGTGCTCATCAATTTATCAGCAGCACTACCACCCCCGAGCTAGGCATGATTCCCACATGGAATAAGGAAACAATAGCAAACTCACACATAGCCAAGGATACAACAAAAAATTATCCAAGCCAACACAGTTGGTTTTATCAGGCTCCAAAGGAGCTGGAAAGGCTGACTGCTAAGCTAGTGAGCTCAACCACAAAGCTATGGACACCTGCACCAGATCTAGCCTAGCTTCTAAGACATCTACACACCCAACACTAGGAAGCATCCCCTTCTCTGCTACACAGTCCCTCGGACTATGCCTTCCCTTCCAATGCTATTCAGGGTGTGCAAAGAAGAAAGCCAAACCCCTAGCTCTGTTTGTGAGGTTCCTTCTCACACTAGGTTTATCAAGCTAGCTAGACCACATTTCCCCTCCCAAACTAGTTCAGACCAAACAACAGTAACATACACAGCGATTGCAAGTTCTGGGCATGATGAAAAACCATTTGGGAGCCAAAAACGAATTTGCAGATGGGGAAAAATGACCCTAGGAGAGAAATTCGATTTCCATAAACGTTCTATGGCTCCACATGGGTAAAAACGACTCTCTCAGTCCCTAAATTCATGGATTTACCCCCCATTGGCTATGCGACACTGAAAACATGAAATTCCCAACTGTGGGAATGTAGAAACAACAAAAAAACGCCCAACATAGATCCCAACCACTAAATGTTAACAAAACCACTTCCCAGCCATGGGAAAAATGAAGATCACTGCAAAAATGTCCATGGAGAATTCCCAGGAGCTCCAAAAACATCGGGAAGACAAAAACGTGGATGCATGAGGGAATGGGCAGCAAAAATGGGCATTTACTTGGCTCATAAGTCAAAACACATTTTTCCAAAAATTGGTGCTTTGCCCAATTCGAATTTTGACCTCCATACCTTTCCCATCCCATGCAATAACTAACTCAACCAATTTCGAGCAGAATTAAATGATTGGGCGCAAGAGACAAAATGTGTAGTTGACAGTTTGATGAGTTCTCCCTTTGAAATTTGGCTTTGCCTCATTGGCCCAAAGGTTTGAATACNGAAATTTGGCTTTGCTCCATTGGCCCAAAGGTTTGAATACCCCCCCCCCTTATCCTTAGGAAATCATGCCCCCATCTCTTTTAAGTTTGCATTGGCATAGCTAGTTGTGGGTATTTTAATTAAATTTCATGTTTACATGATGTCTAAAATTATAATGTGTCGACTAGCATGAAATACCATCGACATCGATTTTAATCGCCGAAACATAAAACGCTAAATCGATGGTGGGGATATTTCCTTTATCTCCACACCATGATTAATTACAATATATACACCATATAAATTTTAATGCAAACGGGGTCAAAACTGGGGTGTTACATTGTTTCTTTATGAATCGATCCAATGGAGCCTTTTCTAAGCACTTGGAGCAAGCTATTGCTCTATGAAGCAACTAAAGTCTTGTTTATCCCTTTACAATGTGCCTTGATTAATCTTGTTTGACTGGTATCGAGCGTTTAACAATAAGACAATTTTGATCCTTTTGTAAATACATGCTTGGCAAAATTCCTATGATTATTTAGCAATATTTTGACTAGTTTTCTTTGTACATCCATATCTCTTTTAGAATGTTTAGGTTCAGGTGTTTTGCAAATTTGTGTATTTTTCCTTCATTACTTTGGAGACTTCGAACTCTAGTGGTAGTGAGCTTCAATCCTCTCTCTTTCTTCTAGTCATATTCAGTGGGAGTTGCATGGTCCATCTAGATCTTTTGCAAGATGTTCAAGTTTGGGTATTTTTAAAATTTGTGTTCCTCTCTCCTTTATTTTAGTCTTATTCAATGGGAGTTGTATGGTCCTCACATTTGTTTCCTGATCGCAAGTAAGGCATTGGCATCATTTTCCCATGAATCTTCTTCATGTCCAAGTTCTCGACATTCAACACATGTGAGATGATGATGGGATCTCGCTAAGTTCGAGTTTTGAATGGCCTACAAGTGAATCCTTCATGTACATTTTTTCATGCATTACATTTTTTATTTCACCATTATTTGGACATAAAGGATCCTCCTAAAACTTTATATCATCACATTGACAAGCTATGCTTAAACGACAATTGAAAAAGGTTTCCTTACCTATGTAATGTAATCAACAAATCCACAAAACAGTGGTGATCAAACTATTTCACGCCATTTCTAAAGCTCCATAAAAAAATAATTGGTCCAAAATTGAGGTAGCCAAAACAAATGTTCTTATTTTATTAAGTTCATCAATGGAGTTAACTTCAAGTTATTCCTCATTGAAATTGGGTATCAAACTTAAATGTACATGAACAATTTTTCAACATATTGCAAAGGATTATTAATGGCCAGAGAAAGACATCTATGTATATTAATTTGCATTATAAGTTTGTGATAAGAAAGCCAATCCTTCAATACAATCTCTATCCAATCTTAATAACATCTTCACAAAACTCTCTTTCCATTCAATTCTTATTCAAAAGGTATGCATACCTAACTTGTAACACACAAAACAAAATGGATCAAAAATACAAATCGAAGCTTGAAAGTATACATATAAATAAAGATGTTTGATTCAGTAGCCAAGCACATGCATGAAAACATGTGTGGGTGAGAGATGCAAGGTAGCAATGACGAAGCTAATTGTCATGAGGGTAAAGGATATAAAATATAACTACTTTCTAGCATCCAATAAATGAGAGCTTAGTAAACCAAAACGTAGTAAATGTTGTCATGATGAATTGCAACCTACCACCTACCATCTAATTCAACCAAAGTAGTTATTTTGTTGCTCCACCCTCTGAAACTTGTTCACAAATATCTTCCATAGACTCTCCATCCAATGTTGTTGATAATGTAACTTTGAAAGATATTCTTCATTGTACTATTTGTATTATTATTAATATTATACTTTGTTGTACTTTTATTGTACCTCTTTTCAGGGATGTTTTTCCCTCCGATCGAAGATGTCATTAATGTAATTGGTCATGTAAGAGACGAGGTAAAACCTCCATTGTAAGTCAGGGAAATACTCCCCAAGAGAATAAGTATAAAATGTATTTTTGAGTCTCCCTAGGTGAAGTCAGCCCTGTAAGGTCCATAAGTTAGCCTTGTTGGACCAAAAGGTAACACAACTGAAGAATATAAATAGGGAGGCGCCCTTCCTCATTTGGACACACTACAAGCTAAAGTAAGTTCGCTCCAAGAGAGAAGAAGACAAGTTCTCTGGTGAAGAAGAAGAAGAATAACCAAAAGACATCTTATTTTTGGGTTCTCTATCTTTGTATGACATTGTACTGGGTGACCATATATACAAAAGAAGTTGTTGGGTTTCCTCCCTTGTGGTTTCCCAGGATAAAATATTTGTGTCTTTCTTTTGTGTTGTGCTTGTTTATCTTTCAGTGATCCTATTACACATGGTTATGATGTTATAAAGTTAAATGTTTTAATATATTGTATAACCTTTAAAACTCTAACACGGTATTAGAGCCAACCTGAAAGAAGTCTTTGTGCAACTGAAACACTGCTACAACTGCAGCTGATGGAGATTAGGGTTTTGTGCTTGAAAACCCTAGAAAGCAAAATCTAGTCCTCTTGTAATTTTTTCTATAACTCAACTTTGAAGAAGTCTTTGGAGCTAAAAATTGGATAGGCCGGAGACGAAAATTTCATGTACCTTGTGTAAGAATTTAAACCTCATATTTTCTATAATTCAGGAGATATGATCCCTCCAAAATAAGGTTTATATCTCTTCCAAAATTCAGCCTTAAACATGTGACCTAGGGAGAATTGTTATATCTAGGGATATGAATATCCAAATAAAATTTTGTAATATATTCCAAATAGGGAACAAACTATAGTTTATGTGATGTGATTTTTAGACCTCGAAATTGAAACAAGGACACATGGAAGCACGTACAAGTTCTCTATACTAAACCAATCCATAAACAGGTCACCTTGGGAAACTTAGCTTAAGTTCCACTTGGTGAATCCAATCTTTCTCTAACATATGGGGTTGGAAAGAAGACAAATCGTGCTACCTCAGGACAAAGTTTCATACCTTTAAGAGCATAAGTTTCATATTTACATACTTATTGATTATATAATTCCTCTTTTCTTTGCCAACTGTAGGTTGCTTGTCACTTGTTTCGTTGGACCAAAGTAATGGCCTATGCATATTATTTTGAGCGTGCTTTGACAAATGGTGTTCTCAACATCCAAAGATGTAATGAGCCTGAGATCATGATTTATATGCTTCCCCATGAAGCTCGAAGTTTTAAGGTTGTTTTATTCAGTTAAAATGCTAATAAAAACAACCTAAAATTGTCTTTACTATTCAAATAGGGAAAACCAAGGTTTTCCTCAAAGTAGGTCAAATGGATGAATTAGATGTTAGAAGAAGTGAGGTATTGGGAAATTTGACAAAAATTATTCAATGCAAAGTTTGTTCATATATTGCTAGGGAAAACCAAGGTTTTCCTTAGAGTAGGTCAAATGGCTGAATTAGATGTTAGAAGAACTGAGGTATTGGGAAATTCGACAAAAAATATTGAGTGCAAAGTTAGTTCATATATTGCTCGAAAATAATTTCTTGGTTTGTGCAATGATGCCATTGATCTCCAGGCCTTATGGAGAGGTACTTCATGTTCATGTATGTGTACACTTGCTATTTGTTGGAATTGTTGCTTTTTTCCATGTTAAATGTTGTGAAATTATTATGTACATTTTTCAGTGATTTGTTTTCTCTTTTCAATGAGCAACAAAATTCATTACTTAACATGTGTTGGTTGCAGGTAACCGTACTCGCAAGATTTATAACAACATGAGGAGGCAGGCTATTGCAATGCGGATACAGAAGCATGTGCGTAGACATAAAGCTTAGAAAACTCAGAAACACTTGCAGTGTGGATACAGAAGCACATGCACAGATAGAAAGCTCAGAAAGTGGGCCATTGAGTATGAAAATCCTGTTGTTGAGGATTTTCCATTGAGTATGTAGATCCTGGTGCTGAGGGTTTCAGGATGCTAAGTATAGTTTTGAAGTTGCTGCGGGATCTAAGTATGGCTTAGAATCCAAGTACAAGTGGGATGGTTTAGCCATTGTAATATTTTGAAAAGTCATCGATGTACTAGAGAATTTGCATGTAAAGTTATATGGAGATATTTTTTGAGAAAACTCATATTTTATTGTAATACTTAACATTTCAGATAATATAATTTGTGCGGTTTAAAAATTCTATGGTTGCACTTTATATTATTTACATGTGTTGTAATCAACTAATTAACGCGACATTGCATAATTCACATGTGTATTACATGATGATAAATAATGTATCATTCCTTTTTTAATTTCAACATTGTATCATATTAAAAATTTATATTGATTAATAATATACACCATTAAAACTATAAAAAATATAATAACCACACATAAAATGACTAAAAATGACTAAATTAGTGACGAATAAATGAGATTAATGACCAAAATTCTCATATAAAATGACAAATAATTGAGAGATATGAGACCAAACAATGAGATATAAATGACCAAAAAAGCGACCAAAATTCGCATACCAATGACCAAAAAACAGTTTTTGGTACTAATTTATGGTATTTTATTGCGTGACCAAAGTTGTTCATATTCTAGTTTGTCATGTGGTTATTAATTTGATCATAAATGTGGTTTTTTCCACTTGAGTTCTCACTAAGTGGTTTTTTCCACTTCTCATTTTCCTCTTGTATCTTGCTTTCTCACTCACTCATTTTTCTCTTGTGTGTCAGCAAACACTCTTTCAATAGCTATATCCACTTTTGTTCTGCTTCAATATATTTTATTAAATAAGGAATGCTTTATTACAAGATGTTTTATTCTTCACCTCCTCTCAAGGAATACATAAAATAATAATCAAAGTATTTTCCAGCAGAATTAATAATTGTTAATTCAAGGGGTATTACATACACCTTCCCTTAAAAGACAACACAATCCTCGGTGTTATAATTTTTTATTTTTAATCATCCATGTCAACCTCTTGGAATAATTATAGATATGCTTCCTATATATTGCATTTTAGTTCCCAAGTAGCTTCTTTCGGACTAAGGTGCTGTCATTGCACATTTAGCTATCCAATGGTATGGTTACGAAGTAAAAGTTTTCTCCCGTTGAGAATACACTCCGGTCCCACTTGGAACTCTCCCTCTAGTTCCACCTAGATTACATTCTAGTAAATAACATGAAAAAAATGATGAACATATTTTTTCAATATAGAAACGTGAAATACATTATGTATTTTAATAGTGGGTGGTAGGGCTAACTGGTATGAAACCGTCCCTACTTTAACATAAAATTTCAAATGGCCCACAATACCTTGGTGCGAATTCCTTATACTTTCCCAATCTCAAGGTACTTTTATTGGGATTTACCTTTATGTATACAAGGTCAGCCACCTGGAACTCTCTCGAATTTATTTTTAAGTCAGCATAACTTTTCTTTCTTTCATTGGAAGCCTTTAAGTTTTGATGTACTTGTTTCATGGTTACTTCCATATATTCTAATAATTCAGGTCCAAACATTAATCCATCAAGAGGGATTCTCCATGATATTTGATTATTACACATATACCCATGTAAAAATTTGAAATTGACTTATCTCAGCCAAGGCATGGTAGCCATTATTGTATGCAAACTATGCCATATGCAGATAGTCTTCCCACTTAGTGGGTCTTTCAAGAGTATATATACAAAATTCAAGGCCTTGTAAGATGATTTCATGGGTATAAATGGAGCAGACTTGCTTAATTTATCACTATAACCATAATTGAATCATGTTGTTCTTGATTGAATGGAAAACCTATGATGAAATCCTGAAGCTATCACTTCACATTTCCATTCAGTAATTGGTAAGGGTTGTAATAACCTGCTGGATATTGATGTTCCTTCTTCACATGTTGGCATTCCAAACATTTAGACATGTAATACAGTATATCTACCTTCAACTTGTTTCCAAAATAATTGCTCCTTAAGGTTTTTTATCGTATTTGGGTGACCAGGGTGCCCTCCATAAGGAGTTATGTGCAACACATTTGAATTAAAACTTATTAGATCTGCAATATTAGGCATGTATATCAGCGAGAAGATGCTAAAATAACCCAAATACATATTCGCATAAGCAACTCCTTCTAACTCCACTGGTATCCTATTTTGATTTTAGACAACAAAGGAAACCCCCAGACCTGCCTCAAGGGAAAAAATTATCATCTCAATTGGTGTTTTGTTTCTCGCAGGCCACCATACATTGTTTTTCTACAATGTATCTCCTGACATGGTCCCTACATAAAACCATTAGTACATAGTAAATCAAATCAAATTATGAATTATGTCTCCTATAGAATTAGATTTTTGTAATCCCGAGGCCATCCTCTTATTGTTCGACTCTGGTAGATGAGAGCACTTATCCGCTGTCATTTACACTTGCTACCAACCTGGACAACCTCATATAGACTTGTTCTTAACACAATTCTAGATAAGTCGCGCCATCCATATAAAAGTATCAAAATTTCAAATATGGGATTTATAAATATATTTTTTTCATTTTTCACCATCATGAGGTCCTTATCATATGTTTGTTCCTTGCACAGGGTATATTCTTCTCTTTATTTTATTGGATATAACCATGCTGCCATGTCTTTGGTCAATTGTACCTGCAATCTGTTACTTTCAAACATCCAAGCAATTTGGTGTCCTCTACAAGATTTACACTAATATCTGAAGTGATCTTCAAAAATTACAATACTAAGTAATTCAAACCATATGAGTTAGTACCATTTCTAGGGAAGTATATGCCTATCTTAAATGCATCACTAAAGTTAAAAGGATTTCTCACCTTATTTATGTAACTGAAACAAACCTTCCATACCAACGATTAAGTAATATGGTTCATCGTGACTTCATACCAGAATATCATGCACTCATTATACCCTTCACCACATACTATGTTTAGGTTTCTCTTAATTAAACATTCCATATTCACCCTTCCTTCTCACTACTTCATGTAGCTTACTGGTTTGATTCCAACAAAGGGATATTCTTATCTTGATGCTCAGATTCCATGTACACACTGTTTCTTGTGATTGATACATAATTCAGTCAGGTTCTATATTTGGAAGAACCTCTAAATCTAACCAACCCAACCAGTATTCCCTTGGATCTTGATGAAGAGAGGACTTAAAAAGAATTGGAGGTGAGCTACTTTTCATATAAGAAAATTCCCATCCAAAATGGACTATTAACCAAATTCCTAGTTGAATCAGCAAAATTGTTAAGGACTGTTAGATCTTGATTCTACAAGATCTACGATGGACTTCAATTACTATAAATGAGATTACATTCAAATTTCACGCACATCAAGATTTAGTTTGATCGTGCGAGTTGTCCCAGCGAAATTGCTGACAAGAGTTGATCTACTTCGGGGATCACCCTGATCCATTGATCTCAATCCTCTTTGCAATGATTAGTTTCATATTTTGCAGCCTAACTCTTTCTTTTCCCTCCTTTATATTTCATTGGCAAAATCTGTTTCTGGCCATTGATCTTCGACTCCTTCCTAACTCCACCACATGATCTATGATCGTGAGGACGATTTAATTTTTTTAAATAATGATTATCTCATTCGCAACTCCACTTTGTGAAATGCAACAATAGTCGTATATTTGTATCAGCTAGGATCTCAACCATAGATCTACCTACACAGCTTAAGTTGACTTCAACCATTACTAAGTTTTATGTTACTTCTACTCTTATTTGTTGAATCCATCCCCGATCGTACAAATAAAATAGTAATCACTCCTACTCTTATTTATAATTGTTTTATTATAAATTTATAATGGTACTTCTATTATAAGAAATAAAATAGTAATCACTCCTTTTGATAGAAGTAAACAATTTTTTAAGATAAAATAAATAACATATAAATAAATAATATAATGATTACACTAGCATAAATTTATCTTAAAAGGAAAGCATTTTAACTTATCTAATTTATGTAATTTTATATATACCTAAATTTAAAAAATATTTTAATGTTCTTTTTCAAAAGGAATATGTAGAATCCAAGAAAAAATATGAATATAGCTTCATGGTCCTACTTTTTTGCAAAGGAAGTACTAGTTACATTATAAATTAATGAAAATTAATTTTATTTTTCAGTAAATATTTTGGCAATGCCCAATATTAGCCATCCACTCACTACTACTTGAATATACACAAAATTAATACTAAATAACTATATATTTTTTTATAGAAATAATTATATAAACTGATTTTTTTCAACCAAATCACCTATAAAAGTAGAAAGCATTATTAATGACTTTGATCATGACCATAGCGAATGTCACTTAGGCCAATTTTAGTTGAAAGAAAAGTAAGAAATTACTTTGTTTGTTTTAGAGTTTTATTTCAGTGTTGAAAAAAGATTTGAGAGGAGGGTTAGGTTGGATAGGTTCTTATTGCAACAAAGATTTTGAAACTAATCTTATGTGGGTGTTCCATTTTCATCACCATAGCTTCTTTTTGAAGTTGGATGTAATCATATTTTTTATATCATATATATTTTGCAAAGTGACATTTTTGGTAGATCCCCAACATCTTTAACCAAGACATTGCATCTTTATGCCAACCTCACTTGAACAATAGGTGGTTTTGACTAGAATTAGTATCCCAAGTTATTTAATTTCTTTTTGTACATTAGGCACCTAGTCGTAGCTATGCTCTTAGTGGGGAAAATACCTACTTCAATAAGGAGAATAGGATATGATGTATTACATTTATTTTTAAAATTGCAAGTTATAAAATTATTATGGATTCACACAATCATTCTCCAAGACTCTCTAGAAAGACTGCAACCCCAAGCTTCACCCCCATACTATACATAAGATATGGAGTGATTCTCTTTTATTGATTCTTTTTATGTCACAAAACTATTTTCGAACATACAATTGTTTTTAAAACCAAAATAAGCTTTCCACCCTCTACCAGTTATCATCTTGATGTTGTAATTCCAAATAAGTTTGTAAAACATAACAACACTATCTATTTTTTATTAAAAATAAATTTTACTAAATACTACATTTTTAACTCTCTTACAAAATAATATCTAAAAATTATTAAAAAGTTCATATATAATGAAAAACTACACATCTTTATTTTTATTTTACAATAATCTTTAACATTTAATCAACATGTACAATAATAATAATAAAACAATTTATGAAAACTTTTAAATATAAATCAAAATTAAATAACAAAACTTAAATATATAACCCAACGATTATTTAAAAATATATAACAAAGCACATTTTCAATCTTTAAGAAATTTATATTGGAGCCATCCATACAGCAGGCGTGTTGACTTTTGGTGAATTTAATTTATAAAATCTGTAATTTTTGTTGTTTGTTGGATTATTTTAAGTTTAAAAAGGAAATAAGGTAAGGAAAACCTCAACACCCATACTTTATACTTTGTAAAATCTAGCAAATATTTGTCTATGCCATGAATTTTTATTTGGCTTGTTTGAAGATTGATCTAGCTTGTTTGAAGATTTATTAAATATCTTCCTAAACCACCATGATTCTAGAATTCGATCTGGACATTGGTTTGTGTTCGTGGTTTTATCTTTGTTGAGCCATGATCTCATAAAAGACATAGATCTAGAGGCATTGAGTAGTGTTCATTTAAAATTTGTGTCCTTGCCATGATTTACAGAGAAAGGAATAATCTGAGCTTAGTTCGTATATTGCTCTTTGCTGAATGTTTTAGTTTTAGCTTGAAAATTGTTTTTATGCCATGATTTGTAGAGAAAGGAACAATCTATATTGATCTACGTTTTTTTTTACCACCATCCATGTATTATCATCCTCTAAAATCGATTGGAATCATAGTCAATAGATTACCAACAAAAGGCATTTACAAATCGCATGGTAGCAAGCTGGGCGCTCCTTCAAAATTTTTGGGCTAGAACTGCTTTTCACCGATGCCACCAGAAATTTCTCAGAGTCTCTCTCAACCCAGAATTACATGCATTTGAGTGTGGGACACATCATTTTGTTCATACACCTTGCAACCATTCATACCTTTGAGAGTTTGCTCGTCCACAATGAACGACTTTGACTCCTTACTACTGCCTTAAAAGTTAAGTCTGTAATTAAACAGGAAACAAATCTTTGAAAATCCATGCCAGCAAACAAAACATTTAATGCTATGAGTTATTATAATCTAAAGTCTTGTATGCAGATAAAATAAGTCTTTGTTTGCTATGAATGCTTTTTATTCTGTAAGATCGAGCTGGAGAATTGAATGTTTGAATGCTGGTTTTTCCTTCACAATCGATCCAGAGATTTGGTGTTTTGACTACTTTCTTATTCTATAAAATCAATCTGGTATTTTAATAACTGATTGTATGCTTGTCGAACTCTGTCTTTGCTTTATGCCATAATTGAGTTAGAATATTTATCTGTGGTGGAGTGAAAGTTTGATTTGTTAGTTATGTGTGTGTGAGTGATTTTCAGTATTCATGTCGCTCCCTATGTCTGCCATCGATCTACCTCTATATGGAGTACATAAGGTAATTATTGCATCATTACTAGACCAGGCTGTGAATAATGCCCTCTATTTGGGGTTTATGCTCAAAATGGAAGTAATGGGTTGAAGGCATAGCTTAGTCTAGATGTTTTCACATCCTAAAAGACGGATTCTTTAGTAATGTATTAAGATGGAATTTTGAAATGTTTAGAGTTAGATGTTTCATGTTTTAAAAATTATAACTCATTCATATCTAGAAGGAATTAGAGAGAAAGCAGGCTGCTGTCATAAGAACTTAAGTTGTCTTTCATGCCAAGTGCTAACTCAGGGTGTTTTGGTAGTGAGCTCATAGAACTGGTATCGGTTGTAAACTAATTAATGGGTAGAGTCAAGGCTGAATCAATTTGTATCAGATAAGCTACATCATTGTACTCCCTTTACGGAATAATTAATAAAACAACTAACAAGCTTGGTGGACATAGCCTCATGGACGAGGTGAACCACGTGAATATGGTTGTCTCGCCTTTTGTATTCTTTTTATATTGTGCATGCTCCTTTTCCTTACATAATGATGTTAGTATAAATAATTACTAGTGAAAAGGTTTCTAGACGTATTTGCAGAAATTCATTTCAGAAGCACATTACATGGATGGTTTAAAGTGTTAATTAAAAAAAAAAATTTACCCATCTTTATCTAATTCCACAACAAGGTATTTCAGTGACATTACAGAGTTTGATTGGATGCAAGAGCAACTTACCCTTTTTCTACAGGAAGTGAAAGCTAAAACTGAGCTTGTTGAAATCCAACAGAAACAATTTGGGGATCTTTTATAAGCACTTGTCAAATCCAATAGGGAAATCACCAGCTTGATGAGTGAAAATAATAGACGTATGGAAGAGCCACTTGATGTCAATAATTTGCAGGAAGATCTTGAACATGTACAAGAAGAAAATAAGAAGTTACAAATGGGGGTTTCAACAAAGCTCAGTGACCTTAAGAACCTTCACATTATGTTCTCTACCTTGGGAAGGGAGAAATAAATCAGTGGATGAGTTGAACATCTGGAGTATGTTTGAAGAACATGATGTTATCTGTGTAAGTTCTAAACTTCTTTGCTTCTTCAAATCTGAAATAAAATGTGTATTATTTCAAGGAAATTTTGATTTTCCAAGGGAAATGACACAAAATTCTGACCAATGAAAAAGATAGAAACTCCTTGTAATGGACAGGCTGAAGTCCCGGTTTTCAGAACGATGGAAGCTTGCCTTTTCAAGCAAGGAGTCCCAAGTATGGCAAGTTTGTGTTCAATTTCATGAATTCTAATGGTCACTTTTTTTTTTGAATATAAATAAAACGTAGTTAATTTGTTTGTTAGGTAGGGGTGCTTCCTTATGTTTTTTCTTTGGTGTTTTAAAAATACCAAATGTTTAAAATGGGAAGTAGTGTGACATAGCATGTAAATGTTGTCTAATTATGTCGAAAAAGAGTCGTTTGTGTATGAAGCGGTACTTAGTACAAGCTAATCTTTCACATTTCCTTTACAAGGCACAATGATAAGTGCTAAAGTTAGGACTGTTCCTAAGTTGAGTGTATCTTCCAGTGTAAGTGTTTGTGATTTCCCACTGATTGTTACATTTTTATGCTGTATTAGCCTTCAATGGATACACACTAACGTTGAGTGACAGAAGGATGATCTAGA
Organism: Pseudotsuga menziesii; assembly: GCA_001517045.1. NCBI lineage: Eukaryota > Viridiplantae > Streptophyta > Pinopsida > Pinales > Pinaceae > Pseudotsuga > Pseudotsuga menziesii. Next base: position 290,489 of record LPNX011064454.1, read on the forward strand.
TTTATTACATATGTGGACAGATATCAAGCTCCCACTAGCGAGTTCTCTCCATTACTTTTTTGTCTCAAATTTTGATCTTTTGTATGGGAGGGTTCAAGGAAACCGGTTATAACTCCATGTGTATCTAATTTATTTGCATTCTAGTGATTGCTAAAATCGATTTCATATGATTCTATTTGTTTTTTTCGTATTTATAAAATGGTCACCTTATTACAACTTCTGCTTATCTAGTCAAGCGACGGAAGCAACATTTTCATTATCTAGAGCAATATGGGGTTGACTTGATTCTTGGCCTCAAAGGTTACATATGGAATGGGGAACATTGAATATATGCAGAAAAAAGCTTCAAATGACAATTGAAGATTTGCAGAAAGAGATGGTCACCTCAAAAGAAGAGAACAAGGCTCTCAAAATGGAATTGCAAAGGTCTGTTCAAAATAATGACATGGTAAAAAATTAGTATGTCAATGGGGTGGAGTTTCCACATCTGAAACCGATAAAATGAAATGTGAATCATCATCAAAGGAGGAGAACAATCATGTAGTGAGCACATATAATGATATAAATGTTTAGAAAGAATGTAACAATATGCAAGAATAATTGTTATTGTAGGAAGGAAAGAGCAGCCTTAGAACTGAAGCATCTTGGGAGCTGAAGAGAATGAGGATTTCTAGAGATGGAAATTAAGGATGCTTGAAAAGAAAATTATCGATAGTTTGATTGGATGCAAGAGCAATTTAACCTTTTGCTATAGGAAGTGAAAGCTAAAACTGAGCTTGTTGACATCCAACAAAAACAAATTGGGGATCTTTTACAAGAACTTGTCAAATCCAACAATGAAAATACTAGATTTATGAGTGAAAATAATAGTTGATGTGAATAATTTGGAGGCAGATCATGAACATGCACAAGAAGAAAATCAGAAGCTACAAAGGGAGGTTTCAACAAATCTCACTCACCTTAATAACCTTCACATTATTTTCTCTACCTTGGGAAGGGAGAAAGAAATCAGTGGATGAGTTGAACATGCGGAGCATGTTTGAAGAACATGATGTTATCTGTGTACGTTCTAAACTACTTTCCTTCTTCAAATCTGAAATAAAATGTGTATTATTCCAAGGAAATTTCGATTATCCAATGGAGATGACACAAAATTTTGACTATTGAAAAAGATAGAAAATACTTGTAATGGACATGCTGAAGTTCCTGGTTTTGAGCATGATGGAAGCTTGCATATTCAAGCAAGGAGTCTCAAGTATGACAAGGTTGGGATCAATTTCATGAATTGTAATGGACACTTTTTTTTTAATATAAATAAAATCTAGTTAATTTGTTTGTTAGCTAGGGATGTTTCCTTATGTTGTTTCTCTTATGTTTTGGAAATACCAAATGTTTAAAATGGGAATTAGTGTGATATAGAATGTAAATGTTGTCTAATTAGGTTGAACAACAGTCGTATATGAAGGGGTATAGGTTGGGACTGTTGCTAAGTTTAGTGTATCTTTCAGTGTAAGTGTTTGTGATTTTCGAGTGATTGTTACATTTTTATTCTATATTATCCTTCAATGGATACACACTAATGTTGAGTGACAAAATTTTGAGGCACATTTATTACATATGTGGATAGATATCAATCTCCCACTAGTGAGTTCTATCCATTATGTTTTTTGTCTCAAATTTCATTTTTTTGTATGGCACGGTTCAAGGAACCCAATTATAACTCCATGTGTATCTAATTTATTTGCATTGTAGTGACTACTAAAATCAATTTCATGTGAATCTTTTTTTTTTTGGCAATTAGAAAATGGTCAGCTTATTACAAATTTCACTTATCTAATCAAGCGACGAAAGCAACAATTTCATTGTCTAGAGCAATATAGGGTTGATTTGATTCTGGACCTCAATGGTTACATATGGGTTGGTGAACATTGAATATTTGCAGAAACAAGCTTCAGATGGCATCTGAATATTTGCAGAAAATGTTGGTCCCCTTAGAAGAAGAGAACATGAGTCTCAAAATGGAATTGCAAAGGTCTGTTAAAAATAATGATGTTGTCAAAAAGGTGGTATCTGGATGAGGTGGAGTTTCCACACCTGAAACCAATAAAATGAAATGTGAATCATCATCATATGCGGAGCACAATCCTGTAGTGAGCACATAGAATGATATAAATGTTCAAAAAGAATGTAACAATATGTAGGAAGAAATATTGTTGCAGGAAGGAAACAACAGCCTTAGAACTGAAGCATCTTGCAAGCTAGAGATAATGAGGAGTTCTAGAGATGGAACATGTAATTTATTGATGGAAATTAAGGATCCTTGAAAAGAAAATTCTCGGAAGTTTGATTGGATGCAAGAGCGATTTACCCTTTTGCTACAAGAAGTGAAAGCTAAAAATGAGCTTGTTGACATCCAACAAAAACAAATTGGGGATATTTTGCAAGGACTTGTCAAATCCAATAGAGAAAACACTAGATTAATGAGTGAAAATAACATATGTATGGAAGAGCCAGTTGATGTATATAATTTGTAGGAAGAGCTTGAAGATGCACAAGAAAAAAATAATAAGCTACAAAAGGAGGAAAAATCATAAGCTACAAAAGGAGGTTTCAACAAAGCTCACTGAGCTTAAGAACCTTCAGATTATGTTCTCTACCTTGGGAAGGCGGAAAGAAATCATGGAAGCAGAACTGGCACTGAAAGACAAACTATTAGGTGACATGGAGGAAGAGTTCAAGGACCTAAAAGATAAAAACAAGACATTTTCAAACAAGTTAGAAGCTTATTTCAGGGAGAATAAAAGTAAAAACTGATATATCCAAGAAGAAATTGCTTCTCTTCAGAACTGCAACAAACTATTGGCAGAAAATGTGCTCAGTACATCAGACGGATACCGTGCCATTAAGAGGAAATCAAAAGAGTTGCTAGAATAAAACAGTGGATTCAAGAGGGAGATAGCCAACAACAAAGTGTCCATACTGAAATAGGGAAAGTTTATCCATATTCTGGAATCAGAAAGAGCTACACTTCTGAATGAAGATCAACTTGGGTAAACAACAACTACATATTCAAAAAATGCAATTTTTTCCAACAAGAGACTGACTCACTCACAAAAGAACAGTTTATGAAGCCAGTTAGGTAGAAAAGTATCAACTAGGAATATGTTTCGCTTGAGCAACTCCTACTTCACTCCAAGGAAGATATCCCATGTCTCAAGGCAGATCCTGATAGAGGAGTTAGGGAGCATCAAAATTTCAAGGAAGAAATGGTAGTGTTGCAAAATGAGCTGTTATTTCTATGTACAGAGAATACTTTACCTATACAAGAGAAAAAATTTGATGCAGACATAGATGGTAGCATCAAAGTGCTAAAAGATGTAACTTACATGCCATCTTACAAATGAAAAAACCTTCAAGTAGAGATGGAAGACATAAATGTGGAGAAAAAAAAGCTTAAACATGATGATCCTACAGATCTCAGAGACCGACAATCAATCAGACTATATATAACCCAAAAGTAAGATGATGTAGTGTCTTCATTGAAGAGTATCCCATATGAATAAAACCATAAAGTTTCCTATAGTTGATGTTCTATAGAAATCAAAATCATAATCATCAGAATATATATTCACTCATAATAAGAATGTACAGAGATTCACCTAGAAATCAGACATGCATAGAATATTTGAGTATAATGGAGAATAGTGAAGACTTAGTGTTGTAGAAAACTGCAGTAAAAAAATGTTTTCATATGGTGCTATGAAAGTGTTCTGTAACATTTTTTTGGATGTAAATGTGAATCACCATTCTAGTAGCATGGAAGAAGAGTTATATAAGATTGAAAAATACTTTTTCTTCGTTTGTTTATCCATTTCAACAAAGAAGGTCTTCCACAAACATGATATGGGTAACTAGGAAGGATTGGGATGTCTTTATACATAGCACAACCGCATTATAGGCATTTTCATGTATCATTTTACTAAGCACTTCAATGTTTAGAAGGAATAACAGTGGAGAGAGGAGACAACCTTTCCTAAGGCTTCTAGAGGTAACCAAAAAATGTGAAGCCGAGCCATTAACTAGAATAGCAAAAGTGGTCAAGGAAAACCAGGCTTCCATCCATCTTAATGGAACACCATTGAAACCCCATCTGAAGAAGTAGGAGTCTGAGGTAGAGCTAGTTAACTTTCTCAAATGATTTGGAGAGGTCTATGTTTGTAATCAACATCTATTTGCTGCCTTGAAAAAGTAAAGGAATTTATGGGCTGTCCCTATGGAATCTCGAATTTCCTCCTTAAGTAGGAAACCCATCCTTTCTCTCAGGATATGTTTGGAAAGATGGGTCTTGATTGTAGTGGCAATGTTGCTGGAAATGGATTTAAATTTTATACACATTATCGCAAAGTGAAATCAAATTTAATTGATCAAATGATTGAGGAGCATTTACCTTTGGTATGATAGTGATGAATATTGTGTTGAAATCAAGCTATATTTTCCCAACAACAATATAGAAGAGGATGATAGTCATGTGTATGATTACATGAAGGTGTTTGATAAACCATTCTAGGTGTGAGAATCCTATCTCAACCTAATCCTTAAACAACCTTGAAATACTTCCCGAATAGTCTATCAAGTTATTACCTAACACCCTTCCTTATATTTCCCTAATGTCACTCCTTAAGTCACAGCCTAAAGGAAACTCCCAACCCCTCTGAAATTACAAACATACTTACCTATTGAAAGTCTAAGATAAAATCAAGGCATAGTAACTATAGGAGATGGAATTTGTCATTTTGGACAGTCATTATTTGGCTAGAAATTATTATAGTTTGATAATCCTAGTTGTCTAGTAATTGAGGGCTGGAAATCACCTTGTTTGGGACATACATTATGCCTATTCGCTTGGCTGCAAAATACCTTGTGCTAGGAAATTACATTTCACCTCCTTTTGATTGGAAATAACATCGTATGGATAGTCATTGAAACATGTATGTCATGGCTGGAAATTACACCAAGTTCACTTTGTTTATTTGAATAGAAAACACACATCTTACTAAAGAAGGCTTGATTTTTCTATACACTATTGATATTATTTTTGCGATAGTCTTTTCTGAGGTCTTTAGGATTGCGGAAGATGACATTTCTGACAACTACATTCACAATTTCCTACTGCTGAAAGTTTTTTTGTTTGACAACCCTTTATATGAGAAAGACATCATTATCATTGACACAAAGCATGTCATGTTCTAAATGCTAATCTCAATCATATCTTCAGGTCTGATATATATAAGGCGTACTACACAAAACACTTTATGAAAGCCATATACCTTAAAAAAATTTCTAATCATTGTCACAGTGATTCAGATTGGTACACTAAATTCAAATCAGGACTCAAACTTGTTAATTGATGTATATGTTGTTGTGATTATCATTTGCAAGGGCATATAAGAAACATACTTTTTTGATTTGTTGGAGCATACTAAAATCATTCGAAAGCTTTGTCATATTGATATGCGTTCAACCATAAATTTGATAACCATATCTAGATATTGAAGTTAAGGCATTTAGCCTTAAAGACAAGCATTTCCACCTATATTTAAACACATTACTAACATAAGCATTTGTATGTATTTGTGTATATATTTACATATTTATTGATTATCTAATTCCTCTATTATTTTCCAAGTGCAGGTTGCTTGTCACTTAATTCATTGGAACAAAGTAATGGCCTATGCATATTATTATCAGCATGCTTTGACAAATGCTGTTCTCAACATCCAAAGATGTAATGATCCCGGGATCATGATTTATATGCTTCTGCAAGAAGCTCGAAGTTTTAAGGTTGTTTTATTCAGTTAAAATGCTAATAAAAACAACCTAAAATTGCCTTTACTATTCAAATAGGGAAAACCAGGGTTTTCCTTAGAGAAGGTCAAATGTCTGAATTAGATGTTAGAAGAACTGAGGTATTGCGAAATTCGACAAAAATTATTCAGTGCAATGTTCCTTCATATATTGCTCAGAAATAATTTCTTGGTTTGCGTAATGCTGCCATTGATCTTCAGGCCTTATGGAGAGGTATTTCATGTTCATGTATGTGTACACCTGCTATTTGTTGGAATTGTTTCTTTTTGCCATGTTAAATCTTGTGAAATTATTATGTACATTTTTCAGTGATTTGTTTTCTCTTTTCAACGAGCAACAAAATTTATTGCTTAACATGTGCTGTTTGTAGGTAACCTTACTCGCAATATTTATAACAACATGAGGAGGGAGGCTGCTACAGTGCAGATATTGAAGCATGTGCATAGATATAAAGTTCAGAAAACTCAAAATCATGTGTAGTGTGGATATAGGATCACATGCGCAGATAGAAAGCTCAGATAGTGGGCCATTTAGCATGAAAATCCTGTTGCTAAGGCTTTTCCATTGAGTATGAAGAGCCTGATGTTGAGGGTTTCAAGACACTAAGTATAGTTTTGAAGCTGCTATGGGATCTAAGTATGGCTTAGAATCCAAGTACAAGTGGGATGGTTTAGCCATTGTAATATTTTGAAAAGTCATCGATGTACTAGATAATTTTCATGTAATGTTATATGAGATAGTTTTTGAGAAAACTCATATTTTATTGTAATACTTGACATTTCAGATAATATAATTTGTGCAGTTTAAAAATTCTATGGTATCACTTTATATTATTTACATGTGTTGTAATTAACTAATTAATGCGACATTGCATAATTCACATGTGTATTACATGATGATAAATAACGTATCATTCTTTTTTTAATTTCAACATTGTATCATATTAAAAATTTACATTGATTAATAATATACACCATTAAAACTATACAAATATAATAACCACACATAAAATGAGTAAAAATGACTAAATTAGTGACCAATAAACGAGATTAATGACCAAAATTCTCATATAAAATGACAAATAATTGAGAGATACGAGACCAAACAATGAGATATGTATGACCAAAAAGGCGACCAAAATTCAGATACCAATGAACAAAAAACAGTTTTTGTTACTAATTTACGGTCTTTTATTGCGTGACCAAAGTTGGTCATATTCTAGTTTGTCGTGTGGTCAATAATTTGATCATAAATGCGGTTTTTTCCACTTGAGTTCTCACCCAATGGTTTTTTCCACTTCTCATTTTCCTCCTGCATCTTGCTTTCTCACTCACTCGTTTTTGCCACTTGTCATTTTCCTCTTGTGGGTTAGCAAACACTCTTTCAACAGTTATATCCACTTTTGTTCTACTTCAATATATTTTATTAAATAAGGAATGCTTTATTACAAGATGTTCTATTCTTGACCTCCTCTCAAGGAATAAATAAAATAATAATCAAAGTATTTTCCAGCATAATTAATAATTGTTAATTTAGGGGGTATTACATACAACTTCCCTTAAAAGACAACACAGTCCTTGGTGTTATAATTTTTTAGTTTTAATCATCCATGTCCACCTCTTGGAATAATTACGGATATGATTCCTCTATATTACTTTCCAGTTCCCAAGTAGCTTCTTTCGGACTAAGGTGCTTTCCTTGCATGTTTAGTTGTCCACTGGTACGGTTCCGAATTAAAAGTTTTCTCTCATTTACAATACACTCCGGTCCCACTTGGAACTCTCCCTCTAGTTCCACTTGGATTAAATTCGAGTAAATAACATGAAAAAAATCATGAACATATTTTCTCAATATAGAAATGCGAACTACATTATATATTTTAATACTGGGTGGTAGGGCTAACTGGTATGAAACAATCCCTACTTTAACTTAAAATTTCAAATAACCCACAATACCTGGGTGCCAATTCCTTATACTTTCCCAATATCAAGGTACTTTTATTGGGATTTACCTTTATGTATACAAGGTCACCCACCTCGAATTCTCTAGGATTTCTTTTTAAGTCAGCATAATTTTTCTTCCTATCCTAGGAAGCCTTCAAGTTTTGATGTACTTGTTTCATGGTTACTTCCATATATTCTAATAATTCAGTTCCAAACATTAATCCATCCATAGGGATTCTCCATGATATTTTATTATTACACTTATACCCATGTAAAAATTCAAAATGGACTTATCTTGGCAAAGGCATCGTCGCCATTATTGTATGCAAACTATGCAATATGAAGATAGTCTTCCCACTTAGTGGGTCTTTCAGGAATATTTATACAAAATTGAGGGCCTTGTAAGACAATTTCATGGGTATAAAAGGAGCATACTTTCTTAATTTATCACTATAACCATAATCGAATCCCGTTGTTCTTGAGTCAATGGAAAACCTGTGATGAAATCCTGAAGCTATCACTTCCCATTTCCATTCAGCAATTGGTAAGGGTTGTAACAACCTGCTGGATATTGATGTTCCTTCTTCACATGTTGACATTCCAAACATTTAGACACGTAATACAGTATATCTACCTTCAATTTGTTGCCAAAATAATTGCTCCCTAAGGTTTTTTATCATTTTTGGGTGACGAGGGTGCCCTGCATAAGGAGTTATTTGCAACACATTTGAATTAAAACTTAATAGATCTACAATATTAGGCATGTATATCAGCGAGAAGATGCTAAAATAACCAAAATACATATTCACATAAGCAACTCCTTCTAACTCCACCGGTATCCTATTTTGATTTTAGACAACAAAGGAAACCCCAAGACCTTCCTCAAGGGAAAAAATTATCATCTCAATTGGTGTTTTGTTTCTCGCAGGCCACCATACATTGTTTTTCTACAATGTATCTCTTGACATGGTCCCTAGATAAAACCATTAGTATGTATAGTAAATGAAATCAAATTATGAATTATGTCTCCTACAGAATTAGATTTTTGTAATCCCGAGGCCATCCTCTTATTGTTTGACTCTGGTAGCCGAGAGCACTTACCCCCTATCATTTACACTTGCTACCAACCTGGACAACCTCATATACACTTGATCTTAACACAATTCTAGATAAGGCATGACATCCATATAAAAGTATCAAAATTCCAAATATGGGATTTATAAATATATTTTTTTCATTTTTCACCGTCATGAGGTCCTTGTCATACGTTTGGTCCGTGCACAGGGTATATTATTCTCTTTATTGTATTGGACATAACCATACTACCATGTCTTTGGTCAATTGTACCTGCAATTTGTTACTTTCAAACATCCAAGAAATTTGGTGGACTCTACAAGATTTACACTAATATCTGAAGTGATCTTCAAAAATTAAAATACTAAGTAATTCAAACCATATGAGTTGGTACCATTTCTAGGGAACTTTTTTCCTATCTTAGATGCATCACTAAAATAAAAAGGATTTCTCACATTATTTATGTAACTGAAACAAACCTTCCATAGCAACGATTAAGTAATATGGTTCATCGTGACTTCATACCAGACTATCACACACTCATTATGCCCTTCACCACATACTATGTTTAGTTTTCTCTTAATTAAACATTCCATCCTCACCCTTCCTTCTCACTACTTCATGTAGCTTACTGGTTTGATTCCAACAAAAGGATATTCTTATCTCGATGCTCAGATTTCATGTATATAGTCTTTCTTGTGATTGATACATAATTCAGTCAGGTGAGCTATTTTTGATATAAGAAAATTCCCATCCAAAATGGACTATTAATCAACTTGTTAGTTGAATCAGCGGAATTGTTAAGGACGGTTAGATCTTGATTCTATGAGATCGACGATGGACTTCAATTCCTATAAATAAGACTACATTCAAATTTCATGCACATCAAGATTTAGTTTTATCGCGCTAGTTCTCCCAGCAAAATTGCTGACAAGAGTTGATCTACTTTGGGGATCACCCTCATCCATTGATCTCAATCCTCTTTGCAATGATTAGTTTAATATTTCACAGCCTAACTTTTTTTTTCCCCTCCTTTATATTTCATTGGAAAAATCCATTTCTCGCCATTGATCTTTGACTCCTTCTTAACTCCACCACATGATCTATAATCGTGAGGACGATTTAATCTTTGGAAATATTGATTATCTCATTCGCAACTCCACTTTGTCAAATGCAACTATAGTCATGGATTTGTATCAGCTAGGATCTCAACCATAGATCTACCCACACAGGTTAAGTTGACTTCAACCATTACTAAGTTTTATGTTACTTCTACTCTTATTTTTTGAATTCATCACTGGTCGTAGAAATAAAATAGTAATCACTCCTACTCTTATTTATAATTCCTTTATTAGAAATTTATAATGGTACTTCTACTATAAGAAATAAAATAGTAATCACTCCTTTTGATAGAAGTAAATAATTTTTTAAGATAAAATAAATAACATATAAATAAATAATATAATGATTACACTAGCATAAATTTATCTTTAAAGGAAAGCATTTTAATTTATCTAATTTATGTAATTTTATATATACGTAAATTTAAAAAATATTTTAATGTTCTTTTTCAAAATGAATGTGTAGAATCCAAGAAAAAATATGAATAGAGCTTCATGCTCCTACTCTTTCGCAAAGGAAGTACTAGTTACATTATACATTAATGAGAATTAATTTTACTTTTCAGTAGATATTTTGGCAATGCCCAATATTAGCCATCCACTCACTACTACATGAATATACACAAAATTAATACTAAATAACTATATTTGTTTTATAGAAATAATTATATAAACTCATTTTTTTCAACCAAATCACCTATAAAAGTAGAAAGCATTAGTAATGACTCTGATCATGACCATAGTGAATGTCACTTAGACCAATTTTAGTTGAAGGAAAAGTAAGAAATTACTTTGTTTGTTTTAGAGTTTTATTTCAGTGTTGAAAAAAGATTTGAGAGGACGTTTAGTTTGGGAAGGTTCTTATTGCAACAAAGATTTTGAAACTAATCTTATGTGGGTGTTCCATTTTCATCACCATAGCTTCTTTTTGAAGTTGGATGTAATCATAATTTTTATATCATATATATTTTGCAAAGTGGCATTTTTGGTAGATCCCCCACATCTTTAACCAAGACATTGCATCTTTATGCCAACCTCACTTGAGCAATAGGTGCTTTTGACTAGAATTGGTATCCCAAGTTATTTAATTTCTCTTTGTACATTAGGTACCTAGTCATAGCTATGCTCTTAGTGGGAAAAATAACTACTTCTATAAACAGAATAGGATATTATGTATTACATTTATTTTTAAAATTGCAAGTTATAAAATTCTTATGCATTCACACAATCATTCTCCAAGACTCTCTAGAAATACTGCAACCCCAAGCTTCACCCCCATACTATACATGAGAACTCGAGTGATTCTTTTTTATTGATTCTTTTTATGTCACGAGACTATTTTCCAACATATAATTGTTTTTAAAACCAAAATAAGCTTTCCACCCTCTACCAATTATCATCTTGATGTTGTAATTCCAAATAAGTTTGTAAAACATAACAACACTACCAATTATCATTTTTAACTCTCTTAAAAAAATAAATTCTACAAATTATTAAAAAATTCATATATAATGAAAAACTACACATCTTTTTTTTTATAATAATCTTCAACATTTAATCAACATGTACAATAATAATAATAAAAACAATTTATCAAAACTTTTAAATATAAATTAAAATTAAATAACTAGAAACTTTTAGGATTTTTTTCATTATCAAATATATAAAAAAACTTAAATATATAACCCAACAATTATTTTAAAATATATAACAAAGCACATTTTTAATCTTTATGAAATTTATATTGGAGCTGTCTATACTTTTGGTCAATTTAATTTATAAAATCTGAATTTTCTTTTGTTTGCTGGATTATTTTAAGTTTAGAAAAGAAATAAGGTAAGGAAAACCTCAACACCCACACTTTATACTCTGTAAAATCTAGTAGTGTTTTTGGAACATTTTGAAACTTCCTTAAATTACAAATACTAATAAAAAGCAGCAAGAACACAAAAGAGGTTATACTCTGTAAAATCTAGCAGTGTTTTTGGAACATTTTGAAAATTCCTTAAATTACAAATACTAAAAAAAAACAGCAAGGACACAAAAGAGAAAAGAAAAGAAAAGTTGAAAAAAAAGGTCCCTCTCGAAACAACTTTATGGAATGAGAATGCACATTAATCTCCAAAAACCAAGTAAAACTTGAAATTAATATTTAAAAAATCAACTTCGCCATAGTGAAACATTTCTGGTTACCAGTTGCAATGTCTAAACAACTTTATGGAATGAGAATGCGCATTAATCTCCAAAAACCAATTAAAACTAATTAAAATTAAAAAAATCAACTTCGCCATTGTGAAACATTTCTGGTCACAAGTTGCAATGACTTCACTCGTAAACGTACTGCTAAACTTGATTTGAGAAGTGTTCGAACCATTTCGAAGGGAATTAAACTAATTTACCGGTGTTCATAGCGGCTTTCATGTTCGTACAAATTTGATAACAGTGGACATATGTTTTCATTCAGCATTAGCAGTATCGCCTCACACTGTAAGGAATGTTGGAAAAATGTAATTACTCGCAGATCTCTACTTGGCTTCCAACCGACTCTATCAGAGTCTGTACAAGCCAAGATCTTGTCTGTCAGTCTGAAAAGAAGGAAAAGTACACAAGTAGGCAACATAATTCAATCGAATTTATTTCAGAAGCTAAGTTGTTAGGTAGATAGTTATTGTAGTGTTTAATGGAAAGTAAGTCGGCAAGTAAGTCGGCCTACGATGTAGCAATCTTCAGGTTGTCTATAAATAGAAGAAGCATTTTGTAAATCAGTTTACACAGATGCAAACATAAACATTAGACAACAGAGGAACTCAGGGTGAGAAAGTGAAGTTGAAGCTCAAGCTTTTGTGCATGTGATTTAGTCGAAGAGCTGAAGCTCTGTAGACCGACGAGTTTGTAACACACAAGTTTGTATCACTTTGTATTTCCGCATAGTTAAATATATGAAATAGTTTGTGGTTGAATTCATGATTATTTGGCTGCACATATTTCCAGATTTACTTCTGTAAATGTCTT
>LPNX011064462.1:1569-74900 GCA_001517045.1 Pseudotsuga menziesii
TTGGTTGGAAAATGAAAGAGCATCGAGCATCCTTCTCCTCCGATTAATCTCTTCTCCACCTGTTCCCGCTAATTTGGACATTTTAAAGAATTTAAAGGAGCTGTCGCTTAAGCGACGCTTAGCACATCCTTTTTGTGATTGACCAATTTGAAGGGCCGTCGCTTAAGCGACACTTATGAAGACATTCGTCGCTTAAGCGACATTTATGAGCCTAGGCGTCGCTTAAGCAACGCTTATGACCAAAATTTAAAAAAAAAAATTTAACTTTCTGATTTTTGGTAGGTTTAAAAAAAAAAATCCACGCGCCGTCGGAAGTAACCGTCGGATTTTGGATCGAAATGTAGTAGTGGGTTCTGATGCTCTCCACACAACCAAAAGTTTGCTTCTTTTATTGGAATTAGATGAAAACTAAACTAAACAAAAGGAAAGGAACAAATCAAAGTGGCAAAACAAGTCAATTATTTATGTACAAAACAAAACAAAATCAAGAAAAATAAGGTTTACGAACTAAACCATTTACTGATAAGTACTCCTCCCATCCCTGTAAATCCTTCAACTTTAATCTCTTACTTCAAATTCTTTTGTCCCAGCTTTGTGCTTATCAAACCACCTCTTCAATACCTCCTGTTGTTGTTTAACACGTTCTCTAGCCTTGGATCTATATTCCTCCGCCTTCAAAAGATTATGTATCCTCATCTGCAAGACTTCATTATCTGATCCTCTTGATTCTTGAGCTATTATGGAAGAGGGTGGCATGATATTGGGGGGTAGAATGGCCTCTTTTCCATAAAGAAGGGTATATGGGGACACACCTAAAGAAGTCTTGGGGGTGACCCTATCAGCCCATAGAGCATTTGGTAATGATGAATGCCAACTTCTCTGGTTTTCTATCACAGTCTTTTTTAAGATTCTAATTAGATTCTTGTTCGTAGATTCAGCCAAACCATTTCCTTGTGGATAATAATTTGCAGAGTAATGCAACTTAATTCCTTTTTCATGAGAAAATGCAGTTAATCTAATAGAGGAAAAATAAGTAGCATTATTGAAAACCAGAGAAATCAGAACTACAAACCTGGTCATAATATGATCTTGCAAGAAGTCCGTGACCGCATCTTCATTCACTTTATGCAACGGAATGGAGTCGACCCAACGAGTGAAGTAATCGATTGCTGTTAGAATATACTTGTGTTGCAAGGAAGAATTTGGATTTATCTCTCCAATGATATCCATCCCCCACTACTCAAAAGGTTCTGTTATCATCACAGGATTTAATGGTCCCGCTGCTTTAACTTGTCTCCCACCACACCTTTGACAGATGTCGCACTTTCTGACATGGGCATGTGCATCTTTGAATAGTGTGGGCCAATAGTATCCAGCTCTGAGAATTTAATGGGCTGTTGTATCTCCGGAGAAATGTCCTCCAGCAGGCCCATCATGTAAGTCTATCATGACCTTCTTTGCATCTTCTTTCTCTAAGCATCTAAGAAGAACTCCATCATAATTTTTTTTGAATAATATTCCTTCAACAATATGATATGAGGCTGATTTAAGACGCAGTGCTCTTCTTTGCTTAGATAACTAATGTTCCAGTAACAATCCTGCCTGAAGGTAATGCACAAGGTCTCGATATCAGGAGTCTGGAGCTATGAAAAGAGGACATACATCCACCACATGTAACTCGGCTTTGTTTTCCCAGTTATTTTCTTCATTGTCTTTACTTTCAGTCATTAGTTTACACAATCCTTGCCCTTTAACTATGGAGACTGACTTGAATTTGAGGTCATACTCCTGTAGAGCTATTGCCCAGTTGCCTCTTCTTTCTCCTAATTCTTTTTGTACGAAAAGGGACCTCACCGCTAGGTGTGGAACTATTACCTTTGTCCGGTTCTTAAGTATATATGGTCTGAATTGTTTGACCGCTTTGAACACTACGTAAGCTTGTTTATCCATAGCTAGGTAATTCAATTCAGCCCCTTGTAGACCAGCGCTCATAAATGATATGGGGAACTCATCTCCCCCATCTTCCTTCTAGGTAAGCACCGTTTCTAGTGAATCGTTAGATGCGAAAGTGTACAAAATAAAATCTTTCTCAAAATCCAGAATTTTGAGGGAGGGTGCGTGTGCAACAACTGTATTTATTTTACTAAATGCATTCTTCTCTACATCAGTCCACTTGAATTGTACACTTTGCTTTACCATTTGCTGCAAAGGTTTAACAATTTGAGCGAAATATGGCACAAATCTTCGCACGAAATTTATTGTCCCCATAAATGATTGCACGCCCTTTTTATTATGGGGTAAGGGAATTTGTTCGATAGCTTTGATCCTCTCTGGGTCTATGGAGATCCCCTTCTTAGAAACCACGTGACCCAGTAAGTTACCTTCGGTAATGACAAACACGCACTTCTTGGGGTTTAACGAGATACCATATTTTTGGCAGCGTTCAAAAATATGTTTTAGATGGAATGCGTGTTCCTCCCTTTTCTTTGAGAATATTGTGATGTCATTGAGGTACACTATAGCACTGCGGCCAATTAGACCACGGAAAGCTATGTCCATAGCCCTTTGGAAAGTAGCTCCAGCATTTATGAGTCCAAAGCGCATCCTTCTGTAAGCAAAAGCCCCCCATCTGGTTCTGAATGTAGTTTTAAGTCTATCTTCTTCAGCTACTAACACTTGATTGTAGCCAAAGAATCCATCTAATAAAGAAAATAATTCAAAACCTAAAACTATTTGCAATATCTGTTCCATGGGTGGGACAGGATAATTGTCTTTATCCGAAGCGTGATTTAGGTTTCTGAAATCCACACATAGTCTAATTTCTCCATATTTATTTCTTACTGGTACCAGATTTGAAACCCACTCCGAGTGTCTAACTTTGAAAATAATTTTAGCATCCAACAGCTTCTTTACTTCATTCTGAATCAGAGGCTCTGATTTTGGATGCATTTTCCTTAAAGGTTGTTGATAAGGCTTGACTCCAGATCTGATGGGGATAACATGTTGAATAATATTGGTGTCATATGTCTTCAAATCTTCATACGTCCAGGAAAAAACATCTTTGTATTGTTTGAACAAACTGATGAATTTATTCCTTTCACCTGGAGAGAAACACTTTCCCAAATTCACATATTTAGGCTCAATTTCAATCCCCAAATTAATCAACTAAAACTGTAGAGACGAGCTATGAGTCTTCACATTCACTGGCCTTCTGAATTTCTCGTTTAGATCAAACATTCGCTCTAAATTCCTGACTCCTTTAGGAATAAAATTGTTGAATTTTAGCTCGGCCTGATGTTCTTCATCGTCAATAATTGCCCCTTTGAAGGTCTCGTCATTTGTCAAGCATTTTAGAATCTGCTGATCATCATCAAAAACCCATAAATTGGTAATCATATATGGAACCAAAGGCCTGAAAAGCAATTCAATAGAACACCGGTTATTAGAGGGCACAAGCCTCGCAGTTGAGGTGGCCAATAAGTCAGCTGTTGCATTCTTAAGTCTAAGAATCGATACGATATTAAATGCATGAAAACATTTAAGCAAATCCCATACTTCATTTTGATAAGCTTTTAAATGAGGGGAAATGCAATGTATTTGATTTCAAATCTGTTTTACAACTATTTCAGAATCTCCATACACTTTCAGATTTTCTACCTTTAACTCAATTGCTTTTCTTAGTCCCTGAACTAGTGCTTCATATTCGACTGTGTTATTGGTGCATTCAAACTCTAACCTACATGAAAGAAAATGTTTATTTTTCTTAGGATCAATCGAGACACAGTCGGATCCTGACCATTCCAAAGTTTTAGACCCATCAAAGAAAAGCGTCCAAAAATCGCGTATCACTACTATGCATGAATCAACATCTACATTTACAGCTAAATCTACTATTTTACAATCAATTTCATCAGCCTGTGAAAACCGAAGGAGATCAGGCTGAGCATGTGATGTATCACTGGCTTCTTCTGCTTGATAGTTTCTCGGTTCTAACTCAATAAAGTAATTTCCCAAAACAGAATTCACTGGTTCATTTTTACCTTCGAACTGAGTAACATTGTGTTTCATGTGGGGCTCTCTTAAAACTTTAATTTGATTGGGGCTTCCTTTATAAGGTATCCACAGATGTGACTAGTCTGAGGCAAAATATCCACTTAGCTTTACCGACCAATCTCTACTCAAAACAAGTCCATAAGCTTCAAGTATGTCAGCTACCACAATATCAATGAATTGACATACCTTATCATTTGAAGATAAACGAGTGAGAACATCCTCCATTTCCCCAATTACCTTCACATTCATTCTATCCAATTGAACAACCCTCTAGGTAGATGGTTTAGGTTGTCCATTTATCTTTTTGGAGACCGACAGCAGCATAACGTTGATTGATGCCCCCGAGTCTACTAGACAGTTGTGCACGTTGTGGTTGAAAATTTCAAAAGTAAGGAGAAAAGGTGGAGTCATGCATTTAGGCTTACCTCCCACACTTGCTTCACCAATTTCTTCTTCTTCGAGCTGATTGTCAATGGGAAGTTTCTCCTTTGATATTTCAAGTGCTTTCAATAACTTTTCTTTCTACTATGGCACATTGCACATCTCAAATAATGAGATATTTGCCCTTACCTTTTTGACATCCTCCACGATGTCATGATCCATCTTATGTTTTGTGAGATTCGTTTTAACATTATTTGTTTTCTCTTCAATGGGCTTAGTAGGCATGTTGATTTGTTTTGGATTTTGAATGGTGGTGGTAAATTCCAGAATTTTATTAGTTGAGGTGTTTTTTTTGAAATTTCTTAACATTCTTTTGAAGTCTCTTATTCTTTGTGAGCATAAGATTGTTTTCCTTAATCAACCCCTGGATTCTCGTCGTTACATTTGTTTCCAAGATATCTTCATATCTCATATCCTTTTCTTCCTTAGTATCAAACAACGATACACAGTCCCATAAAACCATGGCCTCATCCTCTTGTTTTTCTGTTGATTTATTGTTGTCTTTTCCTTCTTCATTATTATCCTCTGTTAATTTGGAATCCAACAGCTGATTCATTACCAACGTCATTGAATTTATCCATTGAGGACAATTCTTTTCAGAATGAGGTTGTTGGTGAAAAGTGCAAAAGTTATCCATCCCCACCTCCATTAAGTTCATCAATACATGGCTGTGCGGAGGGGGTTGGGATTGATTGTTATCTTCCCTTTTCTTGTAATAAGGCTTATAAAACTTCTAGGCTTCCTTTTCCTTTTCCAAGTCTATTATTTTGTTAGAGAGCTTCTGCATCATCTTTGCCATTCCTTTGAAATCTGGTGATTGCTCCTCTTTAGGCTTAGTAAATAAAAAAGATTTCCTCCCAACATTTTTTTCTCCTGACTGCTCAGGATAATCTTCGATGCTTTCCTTTTCATCCTCTACTCTCTCCTCTTCTTCATAAGTCTCTACTAGCGTAGGTTTGGCTTTCATTTTGGCAAACATGGCCGAATCGGGTGCTAGAGCTGAAGTATAATACTCAATCAGAACTTTATCCAAGGGTTTGTCAGCTTCAGAAAAATTCTTAAGATAGGCTGAAAATCTTTTGGTAAAACTATCCACCTTCTCTTTTCTTTCTTTCTTTTAGGCGCAAAGTCCTTTCATGAGAGCCGCATGAGTTTTTTTGGGTTGCATACTTACTTCTGAAAATCCTTTCAAAGGTATCCCAGTCTGGGATAGAGTTTGTAGGCAAACAAAAATACCATGATGTAGTTGCTCCTTTAAGGGTGTGCAGAAAAAGTATACAAACTACATCCTCATGTTCCCCATCTCTTAATCCTTCTATTGCCAAATAGAAACTTTGTAAATGGTCGTCTACTAACATCTTCTCATTTGGATCAAACTTGGGCAGCATCTTTTCAAAAGCTTGAGGTAGGTCATGCAACGGAGGTGTTAAGTTCAAGGGTGATCTAGCTTTCCAAGCCGGTGGTGGATTTGGTGGGTATAGTGGCTGATTGGCATTAACGCCTGCCATGAGTCTAGGTGGAGAGTGAGGAGGTGAAGGAACATGAGTATACATAGGAGAACGGTAAGGTGTGTTTGGGCCTACTTGATTCAAAGGATGAACAACTTCCTGTAATGCTACTTCTACTAACTCTTCCAAATATCCAACCAACACTGAATCTTCCAATATGGGATGATCTTTCTTCTTGTATTCTCTTTGGGGTAAATCAGGGATAGTGGGTAATCCTCCAATACTCTTTACATAGGCCCGTGTGTGTCTTCTCAGATCATTGACTACTTGGTTGTCCACATAAAACAAATGTTCTCTATTCTCTTCATTATTTGGATTAGGAAATAAACTGCTTTCAAAACTAGCATAGGTGGAGTAATTTTGTGGAAATGGATGTCCCAGGCCAGCCATGCACTGGTGGCCCTCCTTCTAGCGCCAGAAACTGTTGAGGCCTGGAAATTCGCATGCAACAATAGCAAGGGATTCTCCCCAGTCAATGTTCCCAACTAGTCTGTGACTATTTGGCATGGGGAATCTGTCCAGTTTGCAGTCCGGCTACCATAGGTCAAGTAACAAAAAAAAGGGTTTTACTGGTTGCGGCCCAGTCCACCGTGTATATTTTGTATTTTTGACTTTAAGTATGATATGCAAGTGCCTATCTAAAATTTAGATTGATAAAGAATACGAGGAGAGGTCACAATGTGATGCGCAGGTTCTTACCTCTCATCTTAGACTGTCTCGCATCTAAATCACACACAACTGAAAAAACAATATTAACTAAGCTATCCCTAGGGATAAAGATTATCAATTCATGACTAATGTAATACTATTCATATGTTAAGATAAATCACAGATAGTTGTTCTTAGAATCAAAACACATAAACATGAATAAAGATATGCACAACAAGATAGCTCGTCATCTATTAAAACATTCATTACTCATAGTGGAAATTATCACAGAATAAACTAGAGAACATTCATATAAGAAAATAGGTTTATAAAGTTAGAACGATCTCATAGTTAATGAAACATAGCTGAAAACGAAATAGTTCCCCTTCAACATTGTTCATTTCATCACATTTGAACATTCCACACAGCACTTTCTCCAACAGGCAAAGTTGTAATTTTATTATTGCAAAATGAAATAGTTCCTCTTGCAACAAATAGTTCACAAGTCTCTTCAGGAAAAATCCCCTCCTCACTCTTTCCTCTCTATATTTATACAAGAACCAACTCAAAAACTTTCGGTTTCCCCATGACTGTTTCGATATCCAGTCTTGTCATTTAGCAAATGCTCATGATTCAATGTTACGTTTCAAATAAAGACTTTTATAAAAAATGGGCATAGCTAGGTAACTGATGAATCGCCCAATCCTGGGCCTTTGCTCTTTAATGATTACGCTCTACCATTCCTCGATTCCTCTTCAGACCCTTATTATTTTCTTCCTTGAGCAACAACTCAGTTGCTTTATGCTTTAACATGCTTTATCTTCCAACTGCATCTTCTTCGCTGCAATAATCTTCAAAGGGATCTAAGAAAATCTTCCATGCCTGCAAGCAAAAAAAACTCATCATTTATTCTGACCTTTTCCATTAAATATAAACCATAATACCAATAAAATAAGTACTGAAAAATAAGAAAACCGAGGCTGGGTTTTCATGTGAAAATTTCAACCAACTAAAAAAAACCAAGCACACTGGTCATTCACGAAATCGGTTATGATCTCAAAACAATCAGTGGGAAAATGATTAAGAAACAAGCACATAAAACCCTCCATCGGTGAATCAGAACAATTAACATTGGTCGCTTAGTGAGCTATGCAGTTGCAACGACAAAAGTCCTATAGTCTAAGGGTTCCGGAACACAAACCAAAAAGTGGCACGATAAAACCGCATGGTCGGATCTTCTGAAGCATCGGAAAGTTAGTGCACTACACAGCCGCAATGATGGAAGTTAAACGGTCAAGAAAATCCACAGACTAGTCAACATCGGAGAAACATAGCACAAGACAACGACGAAAGGAAAAGCAGTCCGATGGGCAGTTAGTCTACTTTGGGGCCGCAACGGCAGAACTCAATCAAGCTTTGACTTCCGATCAGAGTCATAACACTTTTTGAAACACCGCAAAGCAAGATCTTTTCCAACAGTAAACGCGAGATCGCCGCCAAGTCCGACTGACCTCCGACAAACGATGACTGAAAATCCCCTTTCAAACCTCGGCCAAACCTCGGCAATGATAAACATCATAAAACCCGCTAAGTCCTATAGTCCAAAACATTCGTAGACCCAAACGGATTACCAAAAGGCAATAAAAATTGGCCTCAAACAATCCAAACATGTAGTAGAGTGGGAACAAATGGCCTTCAACAAAATCAACAAGGAGGGTCCAAAATTTTTAGAAATTTGGGAAAATTTGCAGCTGTAACAAAGGTTAATACCTCAACTCCTTGATTGTTTTTCAAATGATTTAATATTATTGTCGTAAGTTTGCATTCAACTGTATGATTATACGAGTATCCAATTTAATAGGGTTGGCACTAAATTGGCGAACCTAGTAAAGAGAAAATGAATTAACAAATATTGCAATGAGAATGAACTTGAGTCATACTAAAGCTTGTGGGAAGTTCTAAAATTTGGAGAAAAAAAGTTAAAACTTCAAATATCTTCTCTCAATATGGAAATACCAAGTAGCACAATGAATCTATTTATCCTCATTATTCTCATATTTTATTTGAGCTAATAAAACTTCGAGCTTAAATTTAACTTCAATACTTATTAGGCATTCATGCTTTAGTCATCACTAAGAGATTCAACTCAATTTTTAATTATCATGTTACAATTCCACACAAGTTTCCCTACTGAGCCAAGGCTCTCTCCATGTCATTATCTTCCCATCTCCCCAAAACAAAGGTGATTGGTAAGATTCAATTAGTCTTCCTATGCATGCCCTAAGCAAGAAAATACCCTAGATGAATAAATGTCATGTCATTGAATCCCAAGCATTGTTTGAAAAATATAACTACCACATTATTTTCTTTTTTCTTTTTGTCTTTTAGCACATTGAATCTGTCTATGCGAACAAGATTATGAGGTATTCAAAGGACATCTAAGAAATCTTGTTTCATACTTTCTAGAGTAAATTGATGATATATTTCAAATCAGCAGTACAATTGGGAATAAACTCTATACGACAGAAAATGGAACCAGCATGAACAATTTACGATTCTTTTAGATATCTGAGCTGCCAAAGACTTGCCTCCAAACACAACGACAGTTGTACAAAGAGTGTGCCCTCTACAATGAGGAAATGCTTAAAGCCATTAATTTTCAAATTAGTTGCATGAGATAATTAACTTGCAAAAAACTTCATACAAACATAATTTTTATGTCTGTATATATAAAACATTACTATTACCCTAGCATGAGATCATTGATTGACAAATATTTGGTAAACTTAAATCTTCGTAAATCTAACAAAAGAATTATAGCTATCTGAGTCCATTGATGATCCATCTTAAAATTTTATGTATAAACATATAATCCTTCATTGCTAATGCATATTCTTAAAGAAACATACAAAATGCTCCCGAGAACGACACCAACAGGATTTTTGTCGACAGCCAATCCTATTGTAGCAATCTGCAAAAGGAATCAAATTATATAAAATAAATCTCTCACTGAAAGAATAAAATTTACATCGTTTAAATTGGGCTTCTGTTAAGTAAGATTGCTTGCCTCTAGGAGAATGGGTTAAAAAATTGAGCAAGGAAACGTCTCTCTTGTTTTTTTGTATCATCGTTCACCTACCAGCATCAATAGTAACTGTTAACTATAAACAAGCAAACCAAATACCTTTTGAAAGCAAAAACACTCAACACCCAACTCATTTAAACACTATACGTCTATGAAACAAACAACCTAACAACCAATATTAATCCCAGTTCAAAATCTAAACCAAATCTAAGATAACAAATTTACTAAAAAGCAACATAGGAAAGGAACAAAATCACATATGAAGTTCCTTAATTCAAATAAGGGACTATAGTTACTCCCATGCCTTAGATTTTATTGTTTCCTTGGATTTTATTGTTGCCTTAGTTGAACTTCCATTATCTTTTGGATCAGCAGACTCCATCCATTCACCCAACAAATAGTCCAGTAATCCAGTCAATTTAATAATCCCCACAGTTGCATTGTGGATGAATTGAGAATAGAGTAGTTTTGAAGGAATCAACTACCAATTAACCAAAATTCACATGACTACTTAGTTATAAATGCAATAAATCTATAACTAACTAGCTTAGCTTCCACCTTAGCCAACTCTTCTGACTCTCTGTAAGAAAAATATCCCACTGCAGTAGGCATAGAACAACAAAAGCATATCAAACACTTCTGATAGGAAATCCCAGAGTAAGAGAAGAGAAATAGTTGTAAGAAAAACACACCCTTCCTCTGTGAATCCTTCCCATAATGACCACAATCCAAATGCAAAGAACAATATTGTCGTAACATGATGACTCCATATTCGAGATAACTATACCAATTTAAAATGAAGTTAGAGTCTAAATCAAAATAGCATAATCAAGAAACAACTACATTAAGTTTTTAACATTAATTGTAGAAATGAGGGGAATAAGAGGGGAAACTAAGGAAGGTTAAAACCCCTCACAATTCAGAGTATGCAATGGGATACAAGGAACATGAGATGCTAAAATTTAAAACATTCAGAAAATAAACAATAACCATGCATTCTAATATATCTATTATCAAGGAATAAGACAGATAAACAAGCATCAAATTCCACATTTACTATGTTGAACAAGTCATTGATTTTCTTATTAGTAGTGAAAATGAAAATATAGTGTTCAGTCAATGTCCACTCACACACATTCCACAATATCTATACAAAATACAACGACATGCACAATTAAAAATATTGATACATTACAGCCATACTGAACAATGACAACTAAAAGCCTGAACTCAAAGGACAAGTGGACAAAATATAAGTCACCATCAATTGTTGAACATCATTGTCAATATCATATATGACCCTGGTTATTGAGATGCCTATGCAATGTTAACATCATTTTCACTTCTTTAGTCAAGGGACTACTTTGAAAAGCCTCTGAAGTGTGTAAACACCAACTAGAAATTGAACTTACTGCAACTGCCATATCATCCACAAATTCTAGTGTCTGACCTAAATAAT
This sequence comes from Pseudotsuga menziesii, assembly GCA_001517045.1. Lineage (NCBI taxonomy): Eukaryota > Viridiplantae > Streptophyta > Pinopsida > Pinales > Pinaceae > Pseudotsuga > Pseudotsuga menziesii. The sequence goes on from LPNX011064462.1 coordinate 12,764, forward strand.
TACACCTTGACCTTAGGACCTGTTGTACCAAGAATGTCTTGATATACAGGGGTATCTAGGTATAACTTCCCGAAAATGCAGCATCACCAATTTTCGTTTCCATTTATGAGACCCACCATTCTGTTTATATCTTTTGTGGTTTTTGTCACAATTGTCAGTAGGGTTTTTTCGGAATTAGTATTCCATCCTATGTGGTTTAGGGTTGGCTTAGTGAATATTAGAATTTTTTCCATGCTTCTTTTGATTTTCTTTCCACTAAAAGATGAGAACAATAAGAGAGAAATGAGAATAAGAAAGAAGATTGCATCTTCAAACTAAAAAGCTTCCTTGAACAATTCCTAGATGGAAAAAAATTATTCTACTCCAGATGAAAATGAAAATCATAAATGTCTCCTTGGAATTGAAAATGCCACTTTTGCCTCCTCAAATTGCTCTAGTTGTTGGACATTAAAATCATCTTATTTATATGTTATTTATGTTTTGGGTTTTGTATAGTGCAGAAATGTTCTTTTTTTAGTTTTTAAGAGTTTTACTAGGGTTAGAAAATGGTAAGTTAGGGGTGTACTGTTAGGGATAGAAATTAGTGTATTTTTCAAGGATTTTTTTATCAAAGAAAAAAGAAATAATGGAAAATGGCCAAGGTTTTTTGGAACAAAATCCCCATGACATAAGTGATTTCCTTCAACAGACCCTCGAGAACATTCAAGATCTTAGAGATACACATATTTCTATGCTTACCCAAGCACCTAGACTACTGGAACAATAAGAAGGGCAGTCCCCGCATACAGAGATGAGCCCCTAGGATTAGTCAAATTAATCAATTATTGATCCTGATATAAATACTAAAACAATTAATTACAGCCAAAAACTCATGATTTTTCTAGAATTGAAATAATCAAGATTAATTAGAAATAATTGCTAATTAATGGGAAATAGACAGCGGTGCATGGAAAAGCACCAATAATGGTTGAAAACTAAATTTTTGGGGGGTTATTGTTTTCATTCCCATAGGCTTGTGTTAATCAACATAATACTTATTTTTTTCCAAATTTATGCAAGGGTTTGCAAAGTGCATACTACTTGCCTCTTGTTCTCATTTTTTCGTGGATTATAGAAAAAATTTAGAAAATATAGGCCTATTTTTTCCAGCAATCTTTTATGTTCATTTTTTTCATTTTTTCCCTATGTTTGAAGATTGAAATTGCTCATTTATTTGGCAATATGCCGAAGGAAAAAACCCCATTTTGGCAGTATGATGAACTTGAGGATGGGGTAAATAGAATGAAAATACGTTGTAAGGTATGTGGAACAGATATGAAGAGGGGTTTACCACTTGAAATACCATTTGGAAAGAATCCCAAGACATGATGTTATAGTTAGTATCGTCCCCAGAAATTATCCAAGATGCCATGAGGCTCCTCATGAGTTAGAAAGAAAGTTGAGTCGATAACTTAAAAACTTGAAAATTGTTGCTAGAGGAATCGCTAGATCCCCTATAGCCACAGGTGTATCAAAGACTGGGTATTGTGAGAGGAAATCCATAGGTTCAACATCCATGAGGACCTTTCCTGTATTTGTTCCAAGAATTAAATAGGAGTCACAACCATCCATTATTAAATCAGTGGTTAGAAAAAAGGAAGAAGTTGACAGTTATGGCAAGGTATTTGTTAGAGCAACAAATCTTTGACCATTTCCAATACTAGTGTGTTCTCCTAGGGTATGCTTGTTGTTGACACTATTTTTGGTCCAATTGGCCTACGATATAAAGCCCCTTACCTATGAGAAGTAGTGGTGGTGCACTCCTTCAAAAGGAAAAGGCCGATATAGGGACTCGACTAGAGGAGCCGAGAAAATCATTAGGGGGCACTAGATGCATGGTATAGTTTGGTGGTTGGACATATGGGAAGGGCAAGGCCCTTCTTAATTTCATAGTAAACTGCCAAAAGGCCACAAATTTTATGATGCAGCTATAGATGTTAAAGTTTTTAGTTGGATGAATTTGTCAAAGCATTGTGCATCATGTGGTGCAGGTGATCACCAATAATGTTGCTAACTATGTAGGCACCGACACTTTTCTAGTGGAGAAGAACCCCACATTGTCTTTGACTCCATGTGTTTACCATTGCATCGATTTATCTCGAGGATATCAGCAAACTCACATTTTTCAATGTAACCATTGATCAAGGCATGAACATGACCAAATACATATATAACCATGCATTTATCCTTAGTCTCATGAGGTGATTCACAAGGAACAAGGAGTTCTTGCACCCTAGAATTACACTTTTTTGCCACCAATTTCATTTCCCTCCTGTCCCTTAATTGTTGTGAGCTGAAGTTGAAGAGATGTTTCTTTTTGATGAGTGGCATGGTTGTGCCTATAGCACAAACTCATAAACCAAGATGGATTTTGGCAAGTAGTGGAGGAAGAGTGCTCATTCAACAAAATTTTGGCAAAGGTTCTTCATTTAGTTGATGGGGAAAAGCAAGGAGTGGAGGAAGTTTGCTCAATCAAAAATATTTTGGTAAAGGTTCTCCATTTAGTTAATGGGAAAACCATGCAATAGGCCACTTGTATGAAGAAATATGGATAGGGTCAAAGAAGCTATCAACGTTTTCTATGAGTAAAGTTACCCAACAAATGATGGCCTTGAGAAATAAATAATGTTTTGAGAGAGAATTAATCACTACTGGAATGGGACACTCCATTGTCCCATTCATGTCCTTGACCCTCCCTTTTCATATCTGTGTAATTTTTGTTTTAAAGAGAGATATAAAATTGCTTTTACTACCCCTTGGGGGACTTATGCATATGTGTGAATTCATTTGAATTGACAACTACTAAAGCCACTTTCCAATGTACTATGGATTTTGCTTTCTCTAATGAGTGCATAGCACTGTACCAAGATGATATCACTTCTTTTTTTAAGAATAGGGATGATCATATTGGACACTTAGCAAGATTGTTGATAGGTGCAAATCCTTGGGCATATCGTTGAATTCAGAAAAATCATCTTGGGGGTCTTTTAAGGAAAGATTTTGGAACACAATATTGGGGTAAGAATTGATCCTAAAACAGTGAAGGGTATCTAGGAGAATCTTTTTACTAAAAAAAACAAGTCATTCAATATTTCTTTGGTTGCATCAATTCTATAAAGTGTTTCATTTCCTATTTTTGCGAAAATTGGAAGGCCTATATCAAGTATGTTGAAGAAAGATAACGACTTGAATATTTTGTTCTTCTTTAGATCAATTAGAAAAGGTACTCCTCTCATTTATGCCTTTGTTTCCAATTATGTTTTTGAAACCTCATCTATTCCTTTGTTTCCAATTATGTTTTTGAAACTTTTGGTTACAACCAATCTTGAATACGATGAAACATTTCCTAGTTATTTTTGGGAAATATTTTGGTTAAATCATCTTAATAAGATTGAGTTTGAAGAAGTGGAGAGAAGAAGCAAATAAATCCTTTGCAGATATATCAAGCAAAGTCTATGTTGCTTTCTTACAAAAAAATCAGCAAGGGAGTGAGCAACCAATTACTTTCATGAGCAACGCACTTCAGGGGGAAAGGTTGAAGTGCAACCTCAATGGATACATAAGATTATTCCTTGGTGAAGGCACCTAACTACTTTCATGATCACTTTTGGAATTCTAATACAGTGTCCTACATTCCTCATCCCATGGTGAAGGATATACTTTTGCAATAGGAGAGCAGTGGGACAAGGGGTAGGTAGATCACCAAGATCTAGGACTAAGACCTTGATTTAAATCCAAATACAATGGTAAATGGCCAAGGTTTGGCCAGGTTGATGGCTTAGAGAATCCTTGATACAACAGACAAGGCCAACATGGAGGATCTACAACCAACGAATTAAGAAATGCAATATTCTACAAACAACCAATTAAGAAATGCAATATTAACTTCCTTAGAGTGGTAATGTTCAGTCTTTTCTTACTAAAGTGGAGAATTTATGAAAGTTCCTCTGACATTTTCAACAGTTACAACCCTACACAGTGGCAATGTTCAACATTTACAACCCTTAAAGGAGGAGGACAAGGACTATTACATATCATGATATGAGGGTTTCATAGCTTATGGTCATCACTATAAAATATGTAGAAGACTTATGGGTTTCTTTCTTGGAGAATATGGTGTCGGTCCAACCTATTTAAGTTAAGTTTATAGATCAGATAGAACAAAGTTCACCTGAATGTATGGTAAACACCATCATCAACTAAATGTGCATGTGTGCACATGCATAAATACCCAATACACAGTTCAATCAAGTAAAAGAAAACGTAATTATACCTTGATTTGTGGAGCGTCGCACTATCTTCTTATGCTTTACCTTTCAAAACATCATTCAACATACTTCAAATTTTGTCATGTTGCAATAATTTCATGTTAGGACCCATCAAATAAATATTTGTTTGTTTATGAAAAAAACAAAACCAATCTAAATAAATACAATACTATTACAATGTAAATTGCAATACTATTCAACTATTCAAGTAAATTAACTGTTAATAATAAATCACCTAATAAAACATGGAGAACCACAAACACTATGTATATAAGGACATCGATCACATCAAAACGCCATTTCTTTCCTCTTAACTATGAAAATGTTTCTCAATGCTATCTGTAACAAGTTCCAATGAAGGATTCAAATAGCAATAGTAAAAATTAAACACTAAAATTATAGAAATAACCGTTTTTAATGTATTCTTCCTTACCATTCAATGTATTCTTTGTTTCGAGAATAATTTAATATTCTCTACTAAACAGGACCAACCACGTGAATTTGGAAGCTCTTATGGCCCCCCCCCCCCCCCCCTCACATCACTCTCAATTCCCCAAACCCAATGCATCTACTTGCAAATAACAATTTAATGCAACTTATTTCACTCAATAGCTGAAAGAAGCTTTCATCAAATCATTCTTTAAATCATTCATTAAACCATTCATTTATTCAATAGTCGATAAAAAAATCAGTAAACCATTCATTCATGAAATAGAGGAAAACGCCATGTAAAAAAGTTTATTATAAATAAGAATTATTTAAAATTTCTTTAGTCACTTCCTTTTTACTTTTTTTCTCTTTAAATATTTAGTCAAAAGCTCATCTTCCGGAATCTGATCCTCGGTCTCCCTACTAGACTACTCGCATGGTTGAATTTGCGGCAAGGGGCAATGAATTTTTGCAATATTGTCAAAATGTTTCATTAATTTATTTTTATTTTTATAAATACAAGTAATTCATTTAAAAAAACATTACAAAGGTGTTCTTTTACCTGGCATGGGCACATCAACATGTTCATCATTATCCTATACAGGCTCAACCTGTTCAATGTTATCTTCATTTACATGCTCTGTAGTTGAATTGTGTAGAACTAGAATTAATGTTCATCATCTACAATTATCTTTACAAAATAGTAGCATATTAATAAATTCATTACCAGGAATCGAATCATGATCTTCATCTGGTTGGTGTACATCCTCGACTTGAACTGGATCATTACTTTTTTGCTAAAAAAGGAATAAATAATTTATGTTAATTTTTTATAACGAATAAATTGCATGAGAATTAATAAATTATCATTAAACTATATAGTTTTTATATACCTGCCCACCATATGGATCAATAGAAGATTGTGCAGTATTCCCAGACAAGCTTCTCCGGCGTTCAACAACAGCATCAAAGCCCTGTTCGAAGCCAAGCTTCATGTCTTGAACGGGATCATTACTTTTTTGCTAAAAAAGGAATAAATAATTTATGTTAATTTTTTATAACGAATAAATTGCATGAGAATTAATAAATTATCATTAAACTATATAGTTTTTATATACCTGTCCACCATATGGATCAACAGAAGATTGTGCACTATTCCCAGACAAGCTTCTCCGGTGTTCAACAACAGCGTCAAAGCCCTGTTCGAAGCCAAGCTTCATGTCTTCCTCAGTGGGAAATTCTTTGAACTAATCGGCCTGCATATTTGCATGATGTCATTAATTTTACATTTTTTTCTAGAATAAAAAAAAAAATTTCTATATATTATTTGGATGCAGTTTCAGGTTTTCGATACTTACATATCGGGCCACCAAGTTCGAATAACCACTAGGCCCAAGCTTGTGTCGACCAATTTTTTTCATTCTTGCTTTGGTGGCCTTAGATTTGTTCGACAAACTAATCAAGTGTTGAATTACGTTAGTCAATGTTCCAAATTCAATATAAAAACTAACAATAATCAGGCTTACCATCACCATTTTGGAATGTATTGCATACCTCCCTGTTCCTGGTGGTATCTTTCCTACTTTTCTTAGACCCTTCTCTTTTCCATCTTCCACTAGAGCTTTCCTCTCCCTGTATGGAATCATCGGAGGGAGCTCATACCTAGGGTTATTTTCTTGGTGAACCCTATACTGGTCTCGGACAATCTTCAGATGTTTTCCATCCTTCTGTAGGACCTTCGATGTATCAAAGGTATCTTTTCCGAACAAACCAACCAAGCGATTAGTCAGCTCATCTTTTAAATATTTTTCCAGCTTGTCCCACCTTGTGTGAATGGTGGGCCCGAATATATCCAAGGGAAAATCATTTAGATGTTTATAAAATACATCATTTCTTGCAAAACATTAATGCCATCATTAGTGAACATTAAAAACTATTATCGGTATATTAGACACAAATTAAAAAAACTAAATTGAACAATATATAATCACATGGAATCTTCTTTATATTTATTGGAACGATTTCTTCGTTCACCAAAAATGTTTCCACTATTGAACTGGTGCTAGTGACACGAGAAGATCCAGGAAATGCATCCACCTCTCTATCTAACCATGCATCCACCCCTTCTTCTGTAGCATCTATTGTGGGTCGGTCAGCATCGGTTGCACCCTCTACTAGCCTCGGGGGTGTTTTGCAGAGCATGTTGTCGATTGTTCAGTGGACAATAACAGAGAAATATGTTGTGTACGTGGAGTGGTTTGGTCACTGGGACCAACAATGCCTTGACCACCACTGTAAAGATGCATAAATTCCTATAAATACAAACCATTGTATTATAAGTTCAATAGCAAATAAAGTTAGATATTATAAAGTTCTAAATGAATTTACATTATTATTTGTGAACTTACTTGCAATTGTCGACAACTTTGTAACAACAATTGAATCTTTGATTTGATCTCTTCTGTTTGTGGAACTATCAATGTCAGAAGAACAAGTTCCTCATTTTGTTTTCCCATGGTCTTCTGAAGCACCCTCGATGGGTCTGCAGACCTACTAGTTTCACTATCTTTCATCAACTGCGAGACCTCAAACTGTATAGAGTGTTGAGATGGTGTTTGATAAACCAAATCCCCTGTCTGCAACAGAAATATATAAAACATTGCTTAGTCTTTGAAGCAATAGTCTATGCAAAAACTTATATTAACAAAAATTGTCTATCATGATAGATTCATAGGATTACATTTAATTTTACTTGATGCCTAGATGAGGGTGTGGTCTGATCAACAGTTAGGGACTTACCCCGATCATCCACCTGCAAAAAAAGTATAGAACATTATCACAATGAATGTAATATGTAAAAGCTAAAAAATACATAACAAAAATAAACATTATGCTACATGTTTTATATGTGTACAGTTTTGAAGTATTTAGAATGTGGAATTACATTTAGGTTTACAGGTTGCCTCGAGGCTCCAGTGGTCATACTAACCGTGTTTGTATCTACACGATTCAAATTGTAATTAATAAGCAGTTCTTTGCCAGCAGCTATTGATTTAATTCCACATACAAAGACACGGTTTCCTTCACGCGACTCGAATATGCAGTTGGGTTGCTTAAGTGTAGACCCTAGTTGTGTACTGTTTATAAACCCCACAATATTACCAGTTGTTTTTGGCCTTCCGTCAATGTACAACGTTGCTCCTTTATTTTGAGCTTTTTCTTTCAGTTGTATATAATTTTTTGATATCCCATATCTACGCATACTACACGTATATTGGACCAGGCGCATCCAATCACTATAGTTGTAATAGGGTCCAACATACTCCATCAATTTTGTACATCTGTCGTATCCAACCTTTATGCCATCCATGCAAAACAACCCCAATCCATGTAATGATGATGGTGCAATTCTATATATCCTCTCATTCAAACAAAAATCAATGTTTACTTGAGGAAGATCCCTAAGCACCCATTTTTTCACTAGTTATTTGTACCTTAAGGGAACCTCGATGTCTCCTACCGTCTCATCATCATAGGAACATGAACCCCCTCCTTTGAGAAAAAATTCCCTGTGTTTATTGAATTTTCTTCTGATCTTACGACATCTAGTTGATCTATCCCTTGTAGACCTACTGGATGTCTCACTTTCCTCTATCCTTCCCAAAATCCCCTAGCTAGAGGAGGACATGTCTGACAAATACCTGTTTAGTTATACCTGCACCATGGTCAGAAAAAAATTGGCAAATATTAGCAAAATACGAGCAAAAAACTTGAAAATACTTATAAGCATGACATAATGTTGATATCATTATCCTGAATAATATCAATAATTCCCTAGTATAACAATTCAACTCATAGTCCTTTAACACGATATAGATATCAAGTCGTTCCATATCAAATGCTTCAGCCAATTAATCTCAAAATTACAAACTATGTTTTTTACAATATTCTTAGGTGTACCTATTTTAATTTATTTTTTTTCCTCACCCAAAAATATAAAAGACCCAGTTTATGGATCTCAATATATGTGATAAAATAATTTTCAAATATTCTTTATATTTTTTTCAGAAGAAAAAGAGGTGTTCCAGCTTGATATTCAGTAGTGAATAAAAGGTAAATTTTACATAATCCTAGCAATAAGTTGGTCCATTAACAAGTGGATATCATAAGTATCAAAAAATATCTCAAGGGGAGGGATGGAACCCACAATCCCAAGATGGTTGAAGTAGAAATACCACATGAATAACATAAGGAGCACAAATATCTTATCCAAGGAGGCATTGAGGGTGGAGAAAACAAGAAATATGCTGTTGTATCCCATAGTAGAAAGAACCAAAAAATACTATGTCGCACAAATAAAAAGGCTCTTAAATTAATTGTAGCATGCCTTCCTCAATGATTTCTCCTTCCGAGAAGGAGAGGAGGCCAACCTTCATATTCAATGCTTCCTTGGATAAACGGTATGCACTCATATCTTGCTCCCTGCAGACATGGATAAATTCATATAAACAAATTGAAGATGTCTGTGTTATAGCATATATGTTGGACATTCGACAAAATGCATTACTTTCTCCAACCTCTATAGATGAGTTCACATTCTGAGAGCTTCTAACACTACACTGATCTGATCACACAACTTCTAGGTCAGTTCTCTAGTCTACATTGGTCTGATTATTCATTTTCTTGGCCACTTATCTCTCCTTACTCTACACCTATAGGCTTACATATAACTTAGAAAAACTTCCAACTCATCACAACAAACTCCCATCCAAATCTTGTCTCGGTAGCCATTATGGTTTTGAGGTTGTATCAGTTGCATCTGGATCCATGATTTAGGGTTGAACTAAATAGAATTATTCATGTTTAGGGTTCAATTGAATGGAATTCTTCATGAATGGAATCGAAAACTTCCATCGTTTAGGATTACAACCAAACGTTGAGAGGTATATGAGAGATAACAATAGGCAAACAATAGGGAAATTAGGGTTTGTGGGTTTTGGAAAAAATGAATAATGCGGTCCTGAGTTCGCAGATCTAAGGTGCAAGGATATGCCAGAAATGAGGAAACATAGAGGATACAAAATGGAAATGTAGACCTAAAAAGGTCATGGAATAATTGTTTCGTTTATACTATAATGTCAATTCCACACCCTAGCTAGCCTATGGCACCATTAAGGTGAAAAAGGATGTATAGAATTATCAGGACAATTTCTATAACTGAAAGGAAAGGGTAGGATTTTCAAAGTATACCACTATTCAAATTTTATGTTGAATCAATTGTTTGAAAACCACAATACTTACTTATGCAAAACAAGGAGAAAACACTCCTTATCTGGACATCAATTCCTTACGATTCCATCCCTCCAGTGCTATTCATTTTGGCATATATATGTCTAGACTACTATCCATTAATTTCCAACAAATTTTATGTGAATCCTTCTTTGAAGTCCATGTTTTACTAAGTATACTAAGGGTTGAATAAGGAAGAATCTACCAATATTTTGGTTGAATTAGGTTGCACAAGAAGATTGAGTCTATACAGGTGGATAAATGCTTGACTTCCATTGCTAGTGTCGGACATATCTAACCTACAACATAAACTACAATTTTGTATGTATGGGTAGCGCTTACCTTCTCTTCAAATAAAGAGAAGTAAATCTAATGGGTGCACTGAGCATAATAAGCATGGGGTTGCATTTAATCCTTGAGCTATGTCAGCTAAAAAAAACACAAGCAGTTTTTCTTTCAGTTTGGCACACAATCAACTCCATCAATGATTTATTAATGAACTCTACCAAAAGTAGTTTTACAAAGTCCTTGTTAGAGCTTTAGCTAGAATGTGTGATTGAGCCCCTAAAAACAAGCTATCCCAACTATAACTTAAGGGTGCTACCCACTGTCACCTCAGTAACAATTTTTCTACACTTCCAGTTGTCTCTTGTCATCAAAATACAATATCTCTCACCAATAATTGCTGCTATGCACACTAAAGATTCCTTAGAGACCATACAATGGAGAATATGCTATAGGTCCCTCATTGATTGTGTGTCAAATATTGCCCAAAACAGACAGAGAAATATTGATCATGTAACCTCTTCCCACCCCTTGTGCTGGAAGACAAACTCAATGTATTGATGCAATTTCTACCATAGGATGGACCATATTTCAGGTCTCTTCCATGCCCAAAACTCAAATCAGAGATGCCCTAAAATGTTGTTGACTATTGTTATGAAGGCAGAGAGACAAATGAAAACATGCATAGTTTGTCGGCCACAATTGAAACCCAAGCCTCCTACTGCTGGCCTTTACGAACAGAACTGACCTAGGACTTATAATAAGGATCTTAAAATTATTCAAAATGGTACCAGACCTAGATATTGTTTACTAATGCTTAAGAGGCTATGATGAGCTCAGAATGTTGGTCACTAGGAATTAGCCCAGTTTAGCTCAGCAAAACTCCAATTGACCACCCATCATGAACTATGCATGATTTTGTAGTATTTTCAGGCCTATGCATGATTTTTGATAGTCATGGATTAGGTAAATAGTTACATCTTATTAATTTTTAAGGCCCATATGGGGGTTGAGAAGAAATCGATTCACTAGTGTTGGACAATTTTAAAGTCTTCCATGTGGTTTAATCCCAAGAACTCAACATAATATGTATTCCTAACTATGAAATCTTACACAACTATATATTAATAATTTTCTGGTGCCATCTTTCATGGGAAAAAAGGTGGAAGAAAATTTTTGAAGTGGCTTCTATTGGTGCTTGAACTCGTGTCTAGCAACAAAAAGTAGCCTCCTATCCATATTTTGGGTTGAGCTATGCAATTGAACAGTAGTTCTGGAGGTGGTTTAGCAGCAAAGAATGAGCAGAAAGCCAATTATACACTAATTCTATGAGCTGAGAGGCAATTATGCTATGTTCTGGGTGAAATTTATTGGTTTCCATTTGGCATGGGGAAAAGAGGATTCCATGAGAGATGTCTATCCATTTCTATATTAGACATGAAGAGTGTTGAAGTGAAGGAACGCCGAGGATGGTGTTACTTTAAGGAGAGGGGATGTAATATCCCAATATAGTACCTCTCATAATTAAATGTTATTTTGAATTAGTAATTTGTTAATTACATTAATTAATGCATTTACATGACACTGGAAATGATGCACCATGAGACATTATTATAATAATTGCATGGTTATAAATAGATTTTGAACATATTTTAATTAAAGGAATCTAAGACTAACTGGGTAGGGTTGACATAAAAGAACCATGATAGCACAAGAGTGGAAGGTAATGCAGGTTATAGAAATCCAAGTGCCAACCACTTGCACCTGGTTTCCGTAAGTGAATAAGTGGCCGAAACCTATTTCCTACATTATAGTCATTACCCAAAAATTTAACTATGTAGTTTCCTCCTATTATTTAGGAGCAAGGAATCCAATTGGATTGATATTCCTACCCATATTGAAAGGGGCATATGAAAGAGTAAAGGGAGAGGGGTAGCAATCAATAGGTTAAATGATTAACTATGGTCAGCTAAAAACAGAAGTTGTCAATAAATATTTGTTTAGTGAATGAATAGTGGGTGACTGTGAGTAAGAAACTAGAAACCAAAGAGGAAGATGCTTCCTTTTTTTTTGTAAACTAGTTATGTTTTTTCTGTAGCAGAGTTTCTATGAGAGCTATTCAAGTTCAACCTCAATGAGCTTTAAAAAAACAAATGTTAAAAAGAATTCTATATCACATCTAATAATGATTATTTTAGCTTTGGTAAGTGTAAGTTATCCGAAGAAGATTTATTAGTTTCTAAGGTAAATTGTTAGGTCAAAACCCAAATGTGGGATATGATACATTGAACTTTCATAGAGGTATATAAAGGATAAGTTCAGGAGCCACAACTATTGGTTCAACACCATTTTCTCTTAACCGAGATCAAATGGTAGAGATGTTGAATAGGGTTCAAGAATTTTTTTTATAAATATGAATGATAATTCATAAGGATGCTAGGGCATTTAGCAAAGGCATACCCAAAGCTTACAACTAATACAACATGATCAATATAACAAGAATCATGACTTTAAATCTAGTTACACATATTATCAATTCTATACCAATAGCACATGGCTATGGAACCTTGCCATAAGTGATCATCATTTTTAACAAAGTAAGAAATGTTATTAATGTTGTGGCCTCATGGTACATGGACAAGCCATCGATTAAGCCTAAAATCCCTTTGTAAACCCTCCTTTCTCAAAAATTTAGACAGGAAGGTCACCGAAAGAAGTAATTAATTGGTTGGTATTTTAATGAAATACTAAATCCAAGACCACTGTTATGAAATGAACCCCACGTATGTAAAGAACCCATGTTGAGCTCCACGATTTCTAAATTGTTGGTATGCTAAAGCATATTCCAACCTCCATTTAAAGGTGAAAGTAACAAAGGGAAATAATAAACCAAGCATTGGATTATAATGAGGGATAATGAGAATAACAAAAAGCCCTCTGGTTATCTTTATAGTTCTTTTCTTTGAAACTGGTTAATATAGGAAGAATTTAAACTTGATCTTCTAGGAAACCATTTCTTCATCAAGATGGGCTTGGGACACAAATAAATCAAATATTGTGTCCCAATATTGCCTAGTATTCTAAGTGATCCTAACTTAATGGGTTTATTACCAATTACAAGCAAAGGCATTCTAGAAATCTTTGTCCTATGACAAAGATTGCTTGTAATTGGTAAATGGATCATAAATCTTTGTCCTATGGCAAAGACTACTTTTTAGACGGGTCTATACCTTTTTTACAGCACTATGGGCAATTCTGGGTCTATTTGTGGCCTCAAGCAGCCCTAAAACAACATTCATTTCTAATTCTGGGTTGATTGTGGGCAAAGACATCATTCATACCCAATTCAAGGTTGAGTGAGATTCATTACTTCTTAGTATATGTGTAAGCTTATTCAAGCTACTGGTTATTCTTACTCCTTCTTAGTTATACTTGTTTAGTATTATACCGTATTGGTTCTAACATTCTAGTTAATGAACATGATATCAAAACTATTTCCGTTATACTGGTAACATATGAAATTACAGTTTTAGTATAACCCCATGTGATTGGCTCTATTCTTATGATATTGATATTAGAAGCAAGAGGTTAGCTTGTTACGAACCATGTACACGTGTAATAACTCTAATATAAGGATATCATGTTCTATACATTATATACGTTGTTTCCCGAATCTAAAAAGATAGTATATCCTCCTAATATGTGTAATGTTAATGTTATTCTATTCCTACGGTATCCGTAGGAATACTAAATCATACACTACCCAATTAGAGAGAAAAGGTTAATATGGACATAAATACCCAAGAATCAAGTACGATATCCATAATGTTACTCTCCACCTTACTTCATCTTAAAAGGGTCAAGTAGTCCATATATAAGCTCTAAGGTCACTACTTATGATGAATGGTACCTATGTTTCCATAATATATATGATATAGTAATGTACAAGTAAGCAAAGTATTTAGTTTGTAAGCAGCTAACACCATGTATACATAATAATGAGCATGTTCAACTCTATCTATCATGTTACGTATCAACTAAGTATAAGGATTTTGGATTACCATGATTATGTCATAAGTGAATCCCTAATAAGTACACTACCCTATCACGAATATTTAACTAGTGGCAATAAGTGATTGAATGATGAGATACATAGTCTCAAATAAGGACAAGCAACGGATTTGCACACTAATCAATAGGTGCAAGCTTAATTACATAATGAACACTGTACTGAATTCACTCTACACTATGATAGAGCTTGTATGCCTTTATTCCATAAAAGAGTATGCTATATTTACGTAATAAGAAGTGACAGGAATCAACCCAATATTATTGCTCAATATCATGGGTATAGCATAATAACTCTTAGATCAATATTTCAAATATGAAAACCATAACTAAGCATGTTCTAATATACATGCAATAGCTAGTATAAGCTGGGATAGTCAACCTTCTCTCCCACAACCAACAAGGGATTTGTACATTCATCAAAGCCCTCAACTCGAACACATAATTCAACAATTTAGCATTAAAAAGAATTGTTCAATGAATTCAACCTTGAACCTTTAACCTATTTCGTAACGCCAAAACCCTGAACCTTGAACCTATTTCGTAACCCCCAAACCCAAACCTTGAACCTATTTTATAACCCCCAAACCCTGAATGAATATGAGTAAAATGAGAGATAAATTAGATATGACATAAACTCACCAATTTAGGAGGCATTATGTGCTTAGCTTGATAGATTGCAACAACTTCAGTTCCTACCCAAAGGAGGCAAAATCCACAGTTTAGAACCAAAATGAGCTGAAGTCCACAGTTTGCTCAACAATGAGAGGTAGAGTCCATAGACCACACGACGGGAGGTAGAGTCCAGTATAGTTTGCTCAGTGCCAAGAGGTAGAGTTCATAGTCTAGTATAGTTCGCTCAGTGCCGAGAGGTAGATTTCATAGTCCAGTCAGCGATGATAGGAGGCATAGTTCAGCTCAATTCACAACGACAGAGTGAGGTAAGATGTGTACGTGTTTTTGCTTTTGTTTTTCATTTTTTATTTTTCTTAATTAATAGGTTTCTTTTTAATTTTTGATATTTAATATTTAAAAAAAAATATTTATTACTAACACCTATCTATATAAAAAATTATAACCATTGATATTTAATATTTAAAAATCTTTAATATCTAATTACTAACACCTAATCCATATAACCATTATCATATATATCCCCTTACCACTAACCCTTAACATAACCTTAAATCCCTACAAAATTTAACACTTATGACCATGAATACATAACCCCTACCACCTATAACTTTTAATGTTAACCCTTAGTTATTGACACTTATAACATCTAACAATGAATACACATATAGTCTTCACACATTTGACATATGACCCTTACTTGTTATAATCCCTTATTCCATAACACCATAATGCATAAACACTATAATCCCTCACATCTAACCCATAATCTCTAATCCATTACATTTTATCACCCCTAATCACTATAATCCTTCATATAAGAAATACATATTATAAACCTTAATGTTGATAAGTTCTAACCCTTATAATCACTTAATCCCCATAAACCATAATCCTTATAACCCTTAGCATTAATATATCCCTTAATAATTATAACCTCCAAGTTATGTATGCCATAACACCTATAATTGATAACCTATATATCCTTTAGTCGATATAGAACCTAGACTTGTTAATCCATTTAACCCTTAATCCCTATAAGTGCGTCAAATACTTCAACTCTAAATCTATAACCCCTAATAAGTAATAACCATCATAATCCATTTAACGACGATGAAGAAGATGATGATGAGGGTAATGGCGAAGATGACAGTGATGATGATGATGATGATGATGATCACCATCATCACCATCATCTTCATCGTCATCATCATGTTGATCATCATCTTCTTCATCATCATGATAATCATCACCTTGATCATGATCATCATCATAACCATCATCACCATCATCTTCATCATGTTGATCATCATCATGATCCTCGTCATGATGATGATAATGACGATGATGATCATCATCATTTCCATCATGATGATGATGAAGATCATCGTCGTCGTCGTTGTCGTATTCTTCATCATCATGACCCTCATCTTCATCATCATCGTCGTCGTCGTCGTCATCGTTGTCACATCGCCTTCATCATCATGATGATGGTAGTGGCATTGATGAAGGTGATGATGATGATGATGATTATGGAAATGATGATGATCACCATCATCACCATCATCATCATCATCATCATTTCCATCATCATCATCATGAAGATCATCATCGTCGTCGTCCTCGTCGTCCTCGTCTTCATCATCATGACCCTCATCATCATCATCATCATCATTGTTGTCGTCGTCGTCATCATCGTTGTCTTCATCATCATGATCCTCATCATCATGACCCTCATCATCATCATCATCATCATCATCATGGTAATGGCGATGATGATGGTGATGATGATGATGATGATGATGATGGAAATGATGATGATCACCATCATCTCCATCATCTTCATCATTTCCATCATCATCATGATGAAGATCATCATCGTCGTCGTTGTCATCGTCGTCATCATCATCGTCGTCGTCTTCATCATCATCGTCGTCTTCATCATCATCATCTTCATCATCATGACCCTCATCGTCATCATCATCATCATCATTGTCGTCGTCATCATCTTCTTTATCGTCATTGTCTTCATCATCAGGACCCTCATCATCATCATCATCATCATCAACAGCATCATCATCGTCATCTTCATCATCTTCATCATCATGACCCTCATCATCATCATCATCATCATCACCATTGCCATATTCATCATCATCATCATCATTGCCATCACCATCATCATCATTCACATCATAATCATCATCATCATCATCACCATCATCATCATCATCATCACCATCTTCATCATCATGGTCATCATCATCGTCGTCATATTCATCTTCATCGTCGTCAACATCATTACAGTCATCAGTGCCATTACCATTATCATCATCGTCGTCATCATCATCACCATCATTACAATTTAAAATTTAAATTACAATTACATTACAGTCTACACATTAGAATTCAATTACAATTTAACATTGCAATTCAATTTCAATTTAAATTTTCAAATTTAATGTGTAATTACAACTAAAAATCCAATGTATTTAATTTTCTCACATTTTGCGTAAAGCAACATTGCTTAGCTAACATAAAATATTTTTAAAAATGACCCAAGATTTTAAGGAAAATTCCAAATAGAAGTGTATATTACTATCAAAATAATAAACAGTGTGGAAACATTACATATAGTTATTATGTTAATATGGATACACTTCACCTAACAAATAAAAACAAAATTTTGTGAGAAAATAGATCAATTGTCTTTTCAATCACAAAAGAAAATAAAAGTTTCTCACATTTTCCATTATATAAACATAGAAACAAAATATTTTGAAAACGGTCTCAAAAGTTATAAGAAAATTTTAAATAAAAGTGTATAGTATTAATATTTTATAAACATTATTATAAATAAATAGCACAAGTTTTAAATAAAAGTGTATGATATTAATACTTTATAATAATGTAATAGTATAGTTTGATTTGAATAGACGTTAAAGACAACCATCATAATGTTTATATTTATGTTCAAATTGAATGTGTAATTAAAAAAAAAAACATTTATGTTATTAGGATTAAAGGTGATGTGACTATAGTTATGTATGAGTGTATTATTATTGTGATGATGATGATGATCATGGTGATCATGGTGATCATGATGATGCTTATCATGATTATGAAGGCAATGATGATGAAGATGAGGATGATGAAGATGATGACGATGATGAATATGATCATCATCATCATCATCATGAAGACAATAATGATGAACATGATGATGATGATGATGATGATGATTATTATCATGGGGATGAAGACGATGATGATCAACATAATGGTGTTAATGGTGATGATCATGATGATGATTATCATGAGGATGAAGACGATGATGATCAACATGATGAACATGATGTTGACGATGGTGATGATGGTGATGATGGAGATGATGATGATGGTGACGATGGTGATGTTGGTGATGATGGTGATCATGATGGTGAATACAATGATGATGAACATTATGACGATGGTGATGTGGATGGTGATTATGGTGGTGATGATGATGAACATAATGGTCTTGAAGACGATGATGCTGAACATCATGATAATGATGATGATGATGAAGATGATCATGTTGGTGATGATGATGATGATGATGACGACGATCAACATGATGATGACGATGATCAACATGATGATGATGATGATGATGATGATGAAGACGATGATGATGATGACGGCGACGGCGACGACGATGATGATGATCATCTTCATCATCATCATCATCATCATGAAGACGATAATGATATTGAACGTGATGATGATGATGATGATGCTTATCATGATGATGATTATCATGAGGATGAAGACGATGATGATCAAAACGATGAAGATCGTCATGATGATGAAGACAGTGATGATCAACATAATGACGATGTTAATGCAGATGGTGATGATGGTGATGGTGATGATGGTGATGGTGATGATGGTGATGGTGATGATGAACATAATGATGACGAAGACGATGATGCTGAACATCATTATAATGACGATGATGATGAAGATCATCATGATGGTGATGATGGTGATCATGATGATGATTATCATCATGATGAAGACAATGATGATCAACATGATGACAATGGTGATGACGGTGATGATGATGATGAACATAATGGTGATGAAGAGGATGATGCTGAACATCATGATAATGGTGATGATGATGAAGATG
This sequence comes from Pseudotsuga menziesii, assembly GCA_001517045.1. Taxonomy (NCBI): domain Eukaryota; kingdom Viridiplantae; phylum Streptophyta; class Pinopsida; order Pinales; family Pinaceae; genus Pseudotsuga; species Pseudotsuga menziesii. Next base: position 31,949 of record LPNX011064462.1, read on the forward strand.
ATTGTGATGGTGATGAAGATGATGATAATGATGATGATGATCAACATGATGATGATGATGAAGATGATCGTGATGGTGATGAAGATGATGATAATGATGATGATGATGATGACAGTCATGATGATGATGACGGTCATGATGATGATGACGATGATGATGATGATGATGACGATGACGATCATCATCATCATCATGAAGATGATGATAATCATGATCAAGACAATGATGATTATCATGATGGTGATGATGATGATGACGGTGGTGATGAAGACGATGATGATGATGATGATCGTCATCATCATGAAGAAGATGATCATCATCATCATCATGATAAAGATGATAATGATATTGAACATCATGAAGATGATGATGATGATGATCATGAGGATGAAGACAATGATGATCAACATGATGAAGATGATGATGATGATGATGATGATGATGATGATGATGAATATGATCATGATCATGATTATCATGATGATGAAGACAATTATGATCAACATGATGACGATGTTGATGTGGATGGTGATGATGATGATGAGCATAATGATGACAAAGATGATGGTGCTAAACATCATGATAATGACGATGATGATGAAGATGATCATGATGGTGATCATGGTGAGCATGATGATGAAGACAAAGATGGTCAACATGAAGACAATGGTGATGATGGTGATGATGATGATGAACATAATGGTGATGAAGACGATGATGTTGAACATCATGATAATGATGATGATGATAAAGATGATCATGATAGTGATGATGATGATGATCAACATGATGATGATGATGATGATGATGGTCATGATGATGAAGACGATGATGATGAATATGATGGCGATGACGATGATGGTGATGATGATGATCGCGATCATCATCATCATCATCATCATCATGAAGATTATGATCATCATGATCAAGACAATGATGATTATCATGATGATGAACATAATGATGGCGAATACGATGATGTTGAACATCATGATAATGATGATGATGATGAAGATTATCATGATGGTGATGATGGTGATGGTGATGATGGTAATGATGATGATGATGACGATGATGACGGAGATGGTGATGGTGATGATGATGATGAACATAATAATGACGATGGTGATGTGGATGGTGATGATGGTGATGATCATAATGATAATGATGATTATTATGATTCTGATGATGATGATGATGATGATGATGATACATGATTATGATTATGATGATTATTATGATAATGATGATTATAATGATGATAATGATGATGAGAGTCATGATGATGATGATGATAACGCTCTTGATGATGATGATGATGATGACGATGACGACGACGATGATGATGATGATGCTGATGACGATTATGATGATGATAGTAACGATGATGATGTTAGTAACTCTTTTTTTAAAAATAGGATAAAAGAATAGGTCTAACTAAATATTTACCTTTCAATATATTTCATCATCTTCTTCATCCAATTCATCATCTGTATTATCAGATCTAGAGTCAACATTGTAAGGATTGGGCATATCATCATTGTCATCTAAGTTAGTTACACTCGTCGTGTCATCATTGGTATAATATTCATGGGAATTTTTGCTACATCATCATTCAACTAATTCTTGGACATATTCTACTAGATCATCATTATCATCTAAATCATGTTGATCATGCTCTTCATCATCGTCTTCTTCTTCCAGAGAATCCTCTTAAATACCATCATCTAGGTTATACTTTACCGGCCTTCCCCTTGGATTGTGTCACAACAAATGACTAGCCTGCTTTACCTGGAAGCTCTGAGTAAAATAAATGTTCACATTGGCTTGGAAGAACATAGGGATTCGTTCCTGGCTCAAACAACCTTGTATTTACCATGGTAAATCCATTATCATGTTCAATAATAGTTCTATTGGGATCACATTGATTCAATCGTAACCTGTACCATTTGACAACAAATAGAACTAACTTGAAGGATTTAAAGTCACACTGTAGAATATCTTCCAAATACCCATAGTATCAATTTTTTGAGAGTTCTAGATGTCTGTTACTTCTAGATGAAACATTGGTCACCTCAAAGACTGCAAATATCCGGCAGTCTGATGTTTTCCTTTTTTCATCCAATTTTTTGATGCGATATCTACAACCATTGCAGAACAGAGCCTTATGGTGTTTTACCTACAACAAGCAATACACGAAAATATTACACAACGATTCAATAGTTATGTAACAATACATGGAAAATAACAACATGTACATCAAAATGTAATTTGAAAAATAAAAGATTTAGAGTGATTGATTAATATGCTTACCATTTTATCTTTTAAACCATATGCTAAATTGTTTTCCCTTTTTGTAAGATTTCTATCTCCATTGCGATGTGCTACTTTTACCAATGAAGCCACACCTTGCCATGATATTCCATGACCCGATTGTTCACATCATTCAATCCATAACTTCATACAGTCAAGATTGTTTGCGATGTATAAATGAATTGCATCCCATTCTCGACCAACATCTTGATGAAAATAATCATTAAAATGAAAGACATATGTAAATTTTCTGAACAAAATGTATGCTCTTAATTGATGCAATAACTAGAAAATGCAATTAGAATATGAACGATATAATAAACATCCACTAGCTAATAGTGACCTTTCACCTTCCTCGATCTACCTTTCCCCTTCAGTTTCTCCCCTTCAAATTTGTTATTGGAGTCTGGATCACAAATGCAACATAAATTGAGCTTTGACGCTAAATTAGGAAGATATTCACTAACATACAACATGTTTTGGTATACCGTATATCCTTCCATCATAGAACCCTCAACATGTGCTCATTGTCTCACCAAACCCTTCATAAATTTCAAATGCCTCTCAACCATCCACATGGACCTTGAGTGAATAGGTCCACACAACTCAATCTCCTCAACTTGGTGTATGAGGTAGTGTTCCTGTGCATTGAAAAATGCTGAAGGTAGATGCTTCTGCATTTCACACATGAGACGAGGAATTTCTCTCCTCCAATACTTTATATCTTATTTATGGATTTCTTTAGATGCCAACCATCTACAAGTGATGCAAACCAATAATGATATTTAACAAAAAAAACATTAAATTACATATCATGAAATAGTGCATAAAAAAAAATATAAATTATACGGAGAATTAAAGAAACACTAAGCACAAGAAACTAATCGCTAGTTACCTCATGTATTTACCAAGATTATATTTAACTTGTTTGACATTGTTATCGAAGTTGTCAGGGAGAGAGAGAGGTAGAACATACTATACCAATATACAAACCACGCCATTTTTTGAACAAAGAGTATACAACCAAGAAAAAAAAAGTAAGTAATAAATAGAAAAATATAAATTATTATATGGACATAACAATAATAATTACCTTGATGAAGTTGTATCGATCATGCGTTTTGACCCTCGCAAAATCACTTTTTTTTTGTTATTATATTCTTCAAGTTTCCACAAAATTTAGTGGGAAATTTAATTTTCCGCATTACTTCTTTGACAACATTGCTTTGATGCTCCGTAAACATCCATGGAATTGAGTTTATATTAATTTGGTCTCTGTTGCTATGAAATTGGATGACGTCTTTCATTGCATGGTTTCCTTCTTAAATGTCTTTGAAAGCTTTCACAATTTTATCTTTCTCCCTCCTTAGCTCCAGTAGCTGCCATAATGTTTCGGTCACATTCTTTCCAATATGCATTATATCAAACAAATGAGAAATTTGTAGGTGTTCATAGTAGGGAAACCTACTGAATTGTATAGGATAAGTTTTCATTCCTTGTGGAATCCCATTAATTCCTTCAAGATCATGATGGAAATCATGAATAGGCCACTACAATAAACAACTCACAATAAAAATTAAAATACATAACAATTCATATACGATGATCCATACGTACCAACTTGACGATTTCTATTTTATTGTATCTTATAAAGGTGAGGTGTCATTCTCCGTGTTTTTAATGCAGTCTCTTGCCTCCCATTGAAAATATTTTTTTTGGTTGTTCTATACCTGTGATTCTTAGAGCGGAAATGCCTATACTCATCAAACACCTCCTTTCTTAAGCTTTTTGAGCGACAAGATTTTATCTTAGGACCACAAACTGGTCATGCAAATTTACCCTTTGTTTGAAGACCTACAATATATATATATATATATATATATATATATATATATATGGAATTTCTATGTCAATTATAATTTTGTATAAACTATATTAACTACTTCATATAATTAAATGAAATTAAAGTGGAGCTTAAAAATACAAACCACAAAAATGGGTTAACTCAGGGGCATCTTGTATTGTCCATACAACCATTGCATGGAATTGAAATTTCCTTTTCTATATTGGTCTAGATACGTCATACATAGTGATGCCATTCCATGAATTTAGTAGCTCATCTATAAGAGGTTTGATATATACATTCATATCTTTGACTTGGAAATTGCCTGATTGATTTGAAGTACAAATAAAATATATAATTATGAGAACCATTAAGATATATAAACCATGCACAAGAGTAAAATAAAAAATATACAAATGAAATTAGGAAACATAATACGACAAATGAGATGCAACAACTACATTAGAAATAAAACATTTGTAGACACAAAATACCTGGAATAATCATCGACAACATTATGTGCTCCCTCTTTATTGACAACCATGGAGGAATGTTATTGTTGATAACAAAATATGCCACAGCGTGTAAATGGATTCCATCTATGAAAATGGATTAACACCATCTGCTGCCAAAGAAATCCTAAGATTACATGGTTCTTATTTAAAGTGAGACCACTTTTCCTCCATACATCTAAAAGCAGAACCATCTGCAGGCATTCGATTAACATCATCTTGACTTTTGTTCCTGGCATGGTAATCCATAAATTGTGTTATGTTTTTGTACCTGAACAGTTGTTGAAAACATGGAATGATGGGAATATAATGAAGAACCTTATGAGGCACCTTTTTTATTACTTGATCTGTTCTATATCTACTTATATGACATTCTAGTCATTCTGTTACAAATTCATGCTGATTATACTAGATAACATGGTCATTGGGGCATGCATGAATTGCTTCATAATGCATTCCAGTATCTTTCATGATGGAAGATAAATCTCGATATGTGCGAGGTAAAATATTTTATGCTGGTAACAAAAATTCAACTATCAAGCTACATAAAAAAAAAATATAGTTAATGTAATAAATAAATAATATTAATGAAACACGCTTCATCCGTATGATGATCAATAATGAATTAACAATAAAATTATTAAAGGAATACAAATTTAATTTATCACGATCGTATATATGTGACGGATTATTTTACATACCTTAGCATTTGTGTGATTGATATGTTTGAAAGACCATTCATAACCTTCAAGTTCATTATCAACAATACATCAGAGAGGAGATTTGTTTTGGAGCCTTCATAAAGGGGTTCATATGCCTTATCAAGAAGAGGTATATCATTTTCATTATTAAAGTCATCAAAATTTTCATTATCATCGTAATCGTCATCATCCATTCTAACATTAAATGAATCATGGATCAATGTATTTATACCATCATCTTCAACTACATTATCAGTATGACCATCTTGTTCAATATGATCATTCACTTGTTCTCTGTTAAACATAAACGCTCCATGATTCTCTGAAACTTGTTCTGAATGCACTTCCTCTGGACGATGTGTCATAGGGTGTCTTCCCTTTATAAATACATGAAAACATCAATAGACATAATTTAATATAGGAAATATTAAAATAATACATACATTTATCAAATAAAAGAATATAAAAACTTTATAATCCCAAACCTACAAATTGACGATATTGATTCCCCCCCTCAGTGTGTCCATGTTCCCTGCAATGTTTTGTGGTTGTTGAGATCAATATTCTTCTCCTCTTAAATCCCCTACATTGAGTACATGGACAATAACATTTTCCACCACCCCTTCGTTTCGCTACATCTCATAGTCTAGAAAGCAATTGTCAATTGTGTTCATTTGGATCAGGAATATTTCTATTTGACATTTTGTCACAAACTTCTTGAATGAATACTATCTACAATCTTAACAAATCAAGTTCCATGAATCACAATTTTCTCAAACGGAGGTTTGTCGAAGAATAAAAAAATTCTTGCAAACCGTCTGTCAAAGAAAAAAAAATTCCCGCAACCGCCCATTGAAGAATAAAACAATTCCTCAAACCGTCCATCAAGGAATAAATAATTTCCGCAAACCATCTGTCAATTCTATAGAAAAAATATCATAATGTTTAAATTTTTTTATATTTATACTTCTTCTGTCGTCGAATATCCGACGATATGAACCTAGTTACCGTTGGAAATATGGGTTTAAAGTATTTGAAATATGTCGATATATTATTTCAAAAAATAGCCTAAGGACGTTGAAAATTCGACAACGCATCCTTTAAGTGTTGTCGAAAATTCGACACACTATTGTCAGATATTCGACAACTGATCCTCCAAGTGTCATCGTAAATTTGACACACTATTGTTGGAAATTCAACACATGTTTGCCGCATATCTGACAACATAGTGTTGCAAGGTGGCGTCGAAAAACCTATGCTAGGGATGTCGAAAATTCGATGATGCTTAAAGAAATCAAAAGGTACATTACTTTTCATCATTGCAAACCGACAACAATGTACTTTACGCCAGATGTCATCGAATTATGTCGTTGGATTTTGGTTCAAATCTTGTTGTGTACCAGGTAACAACTTGGAAAAAATATCCATGTTACAAAACGTTGTCACTCAAATGATGCTCAAAATCATGTATGATTGATGTCCTTTTTCTAATACGGGTATCATAGAAGTTACTTGAGTTTTTCTTTTACTGGAAAAAAATCGAAGTTCAATTATTTTAATAAAAAGAACCACGTTGTTCGTTAACCTTGTCAGGATTTACAAAATGTATCTCTATAGTTATGAAATTATAGCTATTTATATACTATATCCCATAAGAAAAACATAGATTCAAAAAATTTTCATGGTCTAAAAATTATCTCAGACAACATGATGAAAACACTAGCATTGTAAAAAACACAAAAAGTAGGAATAAACTCAATAAAGCAAAGACGCATTTGGAAGCTAAAGATATTCCTGTGAAAACTTTCATAATGAATCTAAACAATATCAACTTTGATGAGGTCTAAGATCATGTTCTGTGACAGTGTCATTGATCATTTCCCATTGATGCCATATACCATCACCCACGTGTAACCCTTGCTTAAATAATATATTAGTGGCGTTATTCCTTTCTCTAAAAATATTTTGGAAAGAGATGATCTAGAAAAGACTAGCAATTCTTGCAAACTCTTCATATAGAGGTTTCAAAAATACGTTTTTTGGAGATCTTTTGAGATTCATCCAGTTGATAACTAGTTTAGAGTCCCCCCAAACATGCATCTTCTACACACCTCTAGAAAGAGCCAATAACATGACCAATTTTAAAATAATCATTTTAGCATAGTTATTTGTGCTCCTCCCAATAGCAACATAGATTTGGTCCAAGTAGAATAAAAAAATGGATAATACCTCCAACACTTCCCATAGTCAACTTACCATGAGAAGTTCCGTCGAAATATACCCAACTACCCGACTTGTCAATAAATTCTTCGACTATAATTCTAACATGTTGTTGACCTGTGTCTTGTAGAAATTGATCAAGGATACCCAAGATTTTTGTGGCGTATACCTATGGGGATATATATATGTTTCTGAAAATATCCTTAATCCTAGTAAGCCATTCTCCCCAAATCATAAGAAGCAGAAGAGCCTTGTAATATGTGAATGTCACATTGTAAAACCAATCCCGGAAAGCTTATTGTATGCCCAATATTCTAATAAAATTGTATGCCCTTTACCTGTGAGATGAAGGCCCGCATCCTAGAGATGTCTGGGCATAAAATAAACAAATGAGAAATATACTTGAAGAATTTTCCGTATAGAGAGGGCATTTTCTAGGGCCAAAACCAAATTTATTGATCAAGTTGTCCCATGTAGGGATTATGTTAGAAAGTGTCAACCACACAAACAACTTATTCTTGGAGGGGCAATTTATATTCCAGATGATCGAGGACCACTGTAACATCCCCTCTACTACTCCTATTTGTCGATAACAAAAAAATACAAGGTAAATGCAAATGTACAACTTCCAAGGAGAAGCTTAAGGTCGATAAAATCATTGTAGGTAATGTTATTTATTTTCCTAAGTTGAGAATTTCTTTGGTAGACTTAGGAGACTGAGGGCTTGACTCAGCTGAATGAATTGGGGCATGAATCCACTAGGGAGAGTGTAAATGGTTGGGAAGCCATGAAAAACCAGGTTTTGGATGACAACTGTTATCTTGGTGACTTATGCATTGGACTAAAACAGTAGGCCATTGATGTTCACTTACAGACCTAAGTTTATAGGTTCTTATTTTAGGAAAGAACAACTAAATGATATAAGATAATAACGAACTCTTTTGGACTATTTAGTAGCATAAAGCCAATTATTTTTAGATAACAGGTAGTAATTCTAAATGACGTTTCTAGATATTATAAATATACTAGTTTTGACGAGACTGCCAAAAATCTATCTTTAATATTCTAAAACTACAAAAAAACTAAGTTTAATATTAGTTTATTATTTCAAATACTATTAAATGTTATTATGATTATAATTTTATGACTAAAATATGGCATTAATAATAAATAGTATGCCTTCACATATTTACAAAGTGGTTCAAAATATATATACCAACAACTATTTAAATGTATTGAACATATCATTTTACATAAGCAAATATTTTGAGTTACTACTATTGGAATGGAAACTTATAAAAGTGTCATACTCGTATTTAAAATTAAATGTTCTTATAAAACAAAGGAGTTTATATGTTTATCTACATACATCTGGATAATGGAAATTGATGTAAAAGAACATGAATATTAATTAGAGAAAATACCTTTCTTTTTTATGTGAGCGTTAGTTAAAGAAATTTAGGGTGTTGCATTTTAAGTGAGGGTGGTGGCATGAATAGGGAGGGCCGAGATGGAGGAGTGCCATAATTAAATTGTTAGGGGGAACTAGAAATGAAATAGAAAACCGATCAAGTTGTCGACATGACATGTATCTTTTGTAATGGGAAAAGTTTGATAGACCAAAAACCGAGGCCTGCAAGTATTATGTCTTTCTTCTTGATAAGCATTTTTAAAAAAGAAAGAGGCCCGCAAGCCTTTTTTTTAGGTTTAGGTTTCATTCATTTCTTTAGGTTTCATTCTCACTGGTTGTTTTTAGTCCCTGCCCTCGTTTTTTTTAATTGTTTTTATTGGAAAATGCATTTTTTTTATTTACACGTTGGTATTTAAAATATTTTATTTAGGGATTGGTATTTAAAATATCTTAGGAAGGAAAATAAATGCATGATCCTTTGTTCATCACTTTCTTAACTATTTATTATACTTTTACATTCTTCAGTAGTTATAAAAACAAAACGTTACGCTTGAATGTAGATGTTGGTTGTTGTTTGGGTTTTTCTACCTATATCCTGGGTAGGCGAGGAGGAAAGGTATAACTCCATGAGTATTATTATAGTTATTTTAAGTAATTTGCAACCTACAAAACGAAAATTTGAATTAATAAGAAAATGGATGTTCATATATTGTTTGTTGTTTGGAATCCATTTACATGTTTATTGAATTTTATATTGCTATTTTGTGTTCATTTCTTAAGAAATCAAATGTTAAATAACTATCATATTAAGGTTCTTACTGATCTTCAAGTGTTGAGCTACAAGCTACTTCACTTATGAATTCATTATCAGTTTGATAGTACCCAGTCTCCCATCTTCCTCTCTCACTTCGATAGCTTCTATCTTCTGTGCTTTCCAGTCTGACTACTCTTTATGAACAATAAACTCGAATTCAATTAAAGAGGAGGAAAGAGTGTATTTCCTCGAATCTAGTTATAGCCGATGAAAGCATAACTTGTTACAAAACATACACTTTCCTTAACCCTCTCTTCTTTATTGAATACAAGAATGGAACTAATTGCTATCGTGAGGTATTTAAAATCCGAAATTGAAATTTAGATTGTTTGCCTTCTTGTATACTTGAGATAAGGATGAACTCTGCTAAATGACTAAAATATAATAAGTTTCTCTAGTATTTAATTTTCGAATGTCGATGTAGATTCATGAAAGAGTTATGCTTGTAATATCTTTTGAAAGAGTTAGATATCCTTTGATTAATTGTTGGAATACGAAATTGATAATTTATAGTTATCAAGGGAGTCAAACTCCTGAGGGTAAGAGTTGAAGGCTTTGCCAAAACTCTAATTAAATGCAACAGATATATTATTAACATTTGACCTTTGTATTCCGAATGAGTGAAGAAGGGGCAGTAAGCTCAACTTTCATGAAAAATATGGAATCTAGGGAGAAATTTTTAGGTCACTAACCCTCTCCTATCTAGTGGATTCATGCCCAACTCAAGGTTAGCCTCTCGATAGTAAATCAAACATAGAGCCTAAGGTTGGGTGGAAAGTCGAGGTCAAGCCCTCAGTCACCTTAAGTTACGTTAGTATACACTTTCCAACTCTTTTCAGGTAAGTGACTTGTCAATGCTTTACTTTCCTAATTCGTCAAGTTTGTTGTATAAAGTTGTTAATGCTAGTTATGAAACTCATGTGGTGAAAGTGTTATGGTGATTTGCAGAATAATTTGTGGAAAGATGTGTTTTATTTATTATAAATGTACATGAATACTTATATATGTTCCATGTATAGTTCTTAATGCTTTAATATAGAAAAATATAGAATTATGTAAACATATAGTTGAAAATAGTTGTTATGATGGTATATTGAACTATCACGGCTAGATGACTAAGCTTTCTTGGTTAAATTTGGTTACATATGGTTATTAAGTTAAGGTGTTTGGTTTTATATATTTATTATGATATGTATAATGTAACTAATGAGTTATCTATGAGATTTGAAGGTTAAAGGATGTGATTAGTTCTAACTTATAATAATTAAAGTAAATATGTTGATGGTAGGTTCACTAAGTTTAGCTAATATGTTAGATGCATGAAGGTGGACATAAGTTAACAAGTAATTCTTTAATGATCTAGCATGTCATGCAGACAATAGTACTAACATAGTCATTTTGAATGGATATATATAACTCCGTTTCCCTAAATTTCCATGATGGAAATTGGGTTTGTTACAATCACCATGGGGGATCTGACAAATCTTCTTCTTCGTGAATGACACTATAACCCAGGCGTGGAGCGTAAAAGCCACCAATTGGGTTTTTCATCCATAACAATTAACCATCTCTATCAACCAGTTGAATATGATATCCCTATAAGGCCTTGATGTATATTTCCCAAATAACTTTGTGATCACCAACAAATTCTAGTGCATTCACATTAGCTAAGCTTATCTATAAGGAGAGGTATTTAGAATATCATCGATCCATTCCAAAAATTGGTATCCTTGATCCATTAAAGAAACAATTGTGTCCTTTGGAAGCCTGCGAGAATCTAGTATGTGAATCCAAGGGACTTGACCCATCCTTACCCTTCTCCCATTGCCTATATTTGAGGTAATCCATTCAGTAATAACATCAAAGGCCAATATTTGGATCTTCAACATAATAAAGACATTTCCTAATGACTTTTCTTTGATCTTGAACCATTCCTCAATGGTGAGAGGATGCATATACTTATGTTAAACAACTTTGACCCATAATCCTTCCCCTTTAAGGATTCTCCAAACACCGTTGGTAGCAAGAGCTCTATCAAAACATGAGGGATGTCTTAGACCCCACCTCCATGAGCCCTTGGTCCGAGATAACATTTTCCATGTCAACCGACGATAAACTTTCTTTTCAAAGTCACCTCTCCATAAAAAATTATAACTTAATCTTCTAACACGTTACAAAATACTAAGATAAACATATGCTAAGGAGACCGATTACAATGGAATAACTTCCAATATAGGCTCAATTAAAATTGACTTGCTTCCACATGATAACCATTTCTTGCTCCATAACTATAGTTTGCCCTCAATTTTACTTACAAGTTAGTTCTAGTCCCATCTGTAGTAGTCATTGGACTTAATAATAAAATCCAAATATTTAAGGCCCTCTTGAATATCCACTTGAGCAAAATTAAGTTGGAGACAAGTCGCTTGAGTTGATTAGAAAGAGAAGCGTTATGACCCCTATGAAAAAAATAAAATAAATTTAACTCATATAAAAAATAAAAACCCCTTTAGTAGTGTATGTGCCTTCCTTGTGACGCTTGAACTAACAGCCTTCCTTGTCTAGTTGGAAAGAACTGACGACCTTTCTTGTCAAACGATTGAGTAATATCACCTTTAATGAAACAATATTAATGATTAAAGGCACATACTTAATTGTTAACATCTAAATAGAACTATATATTGAATCTCAATAGTAAAATTTATCATAATCAAATTTTAGTAAAAAACATGTTGATGAACATAACCATTGATTATAACTAAAAGATGACATTGAAATTATTGAATTTATATGTAATTACTTGGTTTTTATAATATTTAAACATATTAAAATAAAATTTATATAATGAAAAATAATAAAAAAATACTATAAAATAGGTTAAATATAAAAACATAAAATTCAATCCAAAATGATTATACATGTTATAATTAAATATTATGTATTACCTAACTTTTTGGTTAGTAAAATGAATAAGAAATACATATTATTTTTAAAATGCTTAAATATGAAAATAAAAATTACATACACTTTTAAGTTAATAAAATGGATGTTTATTCAAAGAAAAATATTATTTATTTCTTAACTTTTTAGGTATAAAAATGATGTCTATTAAAAATAGTGTTGAAATTTGGTTTTTTTGTTTTCATTCTACATGTAGTGTCATTTTTTTTAATGTTTTGGGTTTTAATATTGTAAAGAGTTCTTTTATTTTATTAAAAAATACATAATAAAATAAGATTTGATTTAAAAAATATAATGCATTAGTTATGATAATGTAAATAACTCTCAAATTCTATTTAACTCTATTTATATTTTTTTTTGATAATGTAAATAACTCTCAAACTCTATTTAAACTCTATTTAACTCTATTTACGGAAAAGCATACAACTTAGTAAAATTGCGTCGAAGGAGAATGCTTTATGAAAAAACACTTTATCTTGACTTTTAAATATACATCACATTTTTCTATGTAACTGAATACGTGTCAAGTTGCAGTGGAGAGCGTATAATAGAATGCCGGTGCAGTTGGAATGCCTAGTTGACCCGTCAGTGCCGTCACCCCACCGTCAGTGTGGTCAGTCTCGGTCTCGAGTCTACGCATTAGGTCAAGTGAAATGCCTTGAAACTTAAATGATGAGAGCGAGTCTACGCATTAGGTCAAGTGAAATGCCTTGAAACTAATTAGATTTAAAATTGTTTTTATTAATATCATAATAATCTTAAGTTTTTGAAGCATTATCATTATTTTTTTTAAATCATAGTTTTAAAAATCATAATTGATATTTTTATGATTTAATTATTATTTTAAAAATCTAAATTCATTTTTTTAAAATTTTACTTTATTATTTTAAATTTAATGAAATTATTTTAAACTTTCTTTAATATTTTTTTTTTTTAAACCATGGGAACAGCAACCTCCCAAGGGTATATCCAACAGCTCGCAAGCCAGATATACCAGAAACTTGTGACTCAGCAGGGGCCGAGACGTCCCGAAGTCCAACGAAGGTAATTACCGGATGTGAACCTCTATCCCAGGGGTCGCCTACCCTTCGAGCCTTGTCACAACGGGCCAAATAGGCATCCCTACCCCTCGCCGGTTTTGAACCTGTGACCTCCTCGGAGATAACACAAGCTCTTAACCATTGGGCCCACTCAGGTGCCTTCTAAATTTTCTTTAATACTATAGTAATCTTTTTTATTGTTTATTGGGTACCCTGTGATTAGCTGGGCCAGCCTTTGGTCTAAGAAACCACAATCTAGGGGTATCTAAATTGTCAAAATCACTCATAGAAGGGCATTTAAGCCATCAAAATCACCAGACCCAAGATCACACAACCCTTAGCATGGTTGGATTTAGATGTGGCCTGCAAAAATAGCTGATTTTGATCTTAGGCTGCCATACAAAAGACACCCCTCTTCAATGTTAACTATACCAAAATTTGACAATACCACAGTAATCTTAATTTAACATTTGATTTGTAATTTAAAATAAAAGGCTTTTAAAATTTATATTTATATTTTCAAAACAAAATTTTACTTTATTATTTCAAATTTAGAATTATTTAAATATTATATAGTAATCTTAAAAAAATTTAAAGCATTATCAGTCTTTTTTCTCTCAATCTTACTTTACGCTTTCACAATTTAATTTCGCAATTTAAAAAGATGACACTTTTAAAATCTAAATTCATTTTTAAAATTATATTCTATTTTATTATTAAAAATTTAACAAATTTATTTTTTAATCTAAAAATAATCATATATTTTTAAACATTATATTTTTTTTAAAATACATATATATTTAACATTATATATAACACATTTATACAATATTAAAACAATTTAACCAAAGTTATATGATGATGATAAGTTTTTAATGTCAAACACAAAATAAAAATAAATATAAAACTAATTTGTTTGAAAATTATATCTTAATTTTTTAAAGTTTTGAAGAGCTAAAAGGAAGGTTAAAAAGGCAAGAGGCAAAAAAAAAAAGGTTATAGAATTGAGATGTAATATACACTCAGAGTATCACTAAATTCTTTAAACACATACAATTATATTATAATGCAATCATAAGATCTTATTAATGTATAGAATAGATTTGTAGGATTAAAACATGAAAGAATCTTACCTGATAATTATAATACAATAATTATACAAACTATAGGGATCCACATTATTATTTATTTAACTAGAAAATGAAATAAAACTATATATTGATCTTCTAACATAACAACTATTACATAAACCAATGTTACGAATCTAAGCAAACAACACAACTAGATCAAGGATTCAAAAACATACATATTCTACAATTTAGATCACCTAAATCGTAGATCTACAGTATTGAAATATGAATGAAAATTATCTAAGTCTAAGAGGCTATAGGCCATTATAGACAATTCAAGATTCTATCAGTATTTTCCTATAATCAAATCAAATTTCAAATCCAGGAAATCTGTTAAAACAATCTTTTTAGATTCTGCATAAACGACCATGTACGGATCGAAGATCCTAAACTAGAGTTATATTATCCATAAGGTAAATTAAATGTAAATAAAAATCAAATCAAATCTTAACACATTTCCAGCCTATACGCTACCTTTTTTTTTCAAGAAGAAAAAACCTGTCCTTGTTATTCATAATGAATCAAAGGGCATTTGTACACTTCAACCACATCTTTGGGTCACATGTATATGGCATCCCATCCGGAGTTCCCAGCCAGGGGGAATGGAACATAAAACCAACCACAACAAGAACCCATCAGAATAACTGTCTCATCATGTGATAGAGACTGTCCATACTTTCACATCTATCGAGAGCCAATCAGACTTTGAACAGCATTCTAAAGAGGGACTCTCTAGTTCCCAATAACAGCACAAATGTCGAGAAAGATCCCATCAGTGACTCGGAGCAATACAAATAATAACATGCAGAATAATGAGAGGTAAGAAACCTCTAGACATGCTCAAAAGAGCTGATAATAAACTGTGGATACAAGAAGATTCTCCATATATTCTGTCATACATCCTTTTCCTTGAGGTGATGAGAGGGCCTTTTTAGAAAGACGGTCAGCTGTCTTATTGTGTTCTCGATAGATGTGGGAGAAAGACAGCCCATGGAAGCTAGAAACTAGCATTTTGGTCTCCCGACACCAGTGAACAAGTTCTGGTGGGGAGAGAGCAGTTGATCCCCATGCCCAGTTTATGATGACCTGTGAGTCACCAAACACATGTACAAGGGGGATCCCCATCATATGGGAAGTGTGAAGGAGTGCCCAAAGACTGAGCAGCTCCGCTTTGGTATTAGTACCATATCCGACCCCCAGCGAGAACTCCAAAAAATGGGAATCATTGAAGAAGATGCAAAAACCAGCTCCAGCAATCAAATTATTAGATGCCCCATCAAAATAACCACAGGGAAAAGACATGATAGGGGGCTTCCCAATTAGTTTGCTTTTGTCTTTTTTAGGTATAGTCCCGTGGATTGGTGATTGTACATACGATCAGATTTGCTGGATGATGCCATGAATATTCCTCTTTTTACCTTCGAAAACTGCCAAATTGCGTGCTTTCCACACCGTCCACATCATAATGAAAGGAAGCTGATAAAGAGGCGAGCACTTGGGAAACTTACCAACCCAGTTATTGAAAATATTAGTAATAGGAGTACCTGAAAAATGAGCTGAAAGATCAAAAAAATCACATATAGAGTCTGCCACAGATTTCCACACCAGACAGTACGAGAAGAGGTGTTCACACGATTCCTCGTTTGACCAACAGAGTGGGTAGATACCCGGTCCAGAGAACCCTCTTCTCTGCAAATTCTCCCATGTAAGAATTCTGTTGTGCAATATGAGCCATATAAAGCAAGTAATCTTACGGGGCAGAGCCTTGTGCCAAATATGAAAACCATCAACCACAGTGCCAGAGCATAAGGAGGAGCGCACGATGCAATCATAAGCATCCCTAGCAGTGATAGCAGCTCTGCGATGATTAAAAATCCATACAAGTTGATCAGGGCAGTTTGATAAATGGATACCAGCACCAGAAAGACCCGAAATATAAGCATCCCAGCTGGTAGCAAAAGATCCACTGAGATCCAATTCATCCGCTGTATACCAATAATGCTGTGCATAAGACAGAGAATTGTGAGCCTGAGATAAAGTGCTGATGTTTAAATCTTCCAGGTACAAACGCAATTCCTCAGGGAGAGTGAAAGGAGCATGCGATCCCACTACTGGGTCAATCCCCAATAAGATACTTTCACCATTTCCAACCTACCACGCCAAGTGCTTACCCAGCCAAGGAATGACCTGTAGGAAACCCCTCCAAAATAAGGAGACATTTTGAGTGCTGAATGATTTGATCCTGAGCCAATCAACAACCGATTGTCCTTTTAAATATTTAGTCTGTAGAACCTGGAACCATAGGCCATTGGAGTTGAGGGCTCTCCAGAAAACATTTAGTCACAGAGCTTGATTGAACCAATAGAGATTTTTGATACCCCATCCACCATATTCTATGGGCCGAGACAGGTCTTGCCAATTAGCCAAATGATACTTAAATGTAATATCAGAGGATCCCCATAGAAATTTGAACATAGCACTTCTGAGCTTCTAGAGAATAGTGCATGGAAGAGGGGCTAAGCCCATCCAATAAACCGGAATGCTGGACAGAACAGCATTAACAAGAACTAGGCACCCACCAAGGGATAGGTATTTAAAAGACCAGTAATTTATCCTCTTATTGAACTTTTGAAGTATCCAGAGCCAGTCATTCACTCTATAACTCAAAGGCTTCAAGTGGAAACCCAAGTATGTAATACCTGACTGAATAGGAAGCATCTTATATGGCAGACAGGTTCTGAAAGCATTAAGAACACTGTCATCAAAGTTATGGTAGAGCAAGCAAGATTTGTCGTTATTAATCTTCATGCCAGAGGCTTTGCAAAATGAGTCAAGGAGGACCTCAAATGCCAACCAGTCTTGAAGGGTTCCCGAGCCCATAAGAATAACATCATCCACGAAGAGGAGGTGGGATAGTGCAAGGGAAGGCGAAAGTTTGATACCCCGAATGAGGCCATTAGCTCTGGCATCCTTAATGAGTAGACTGAGACCTTCTATGACCAGGATGAATAGAAGGGGGGATAAAGGACAACCTTGACGGATACCACGAGAGGCCGAAAAGAACTTAGAAGGGGTTCCGTTGACCAAGACTGCAAAATTTGCAGTAGAAATGCAGCCCATGATCCAATTGACAGTAAGGAGAGGAACACCTATCTGTATAAGGATAAATCTGATATAGGACCAGTCAACATGGTCAAAAGCCTTTGTGAGATCCAACTTGAGAACAAAATCACAAGAATTCTTGGATTTGACTGAGTGAAGGACTTCCTGGACAATACCAATGGGCTCAGTTATTTGGCGGTCTTTGAGAAATCCGAAAAATAAATTAGAAAACCATAACGAAGCACACACAACGGAAATGAGTAAACAACAATTAAAAATACCATGGTGAAAGCAAACAATGACCGAGTCCGTGCACAAAGCAAAACCAACGGCTGCTACTATGACTGGCGGGGAAATATCCGCTTCAAATCCAATAAGAATGGCCCAACCCAGAGAACAAATCAGGTTAACAGCACCCAGTATAAAAGACATTGTTTTGATTCCTAGAAAATCACCCCTGAATGTCAGCACTTGGCAAACCTTGGTGTTGTTGAAATCAGACTTGACCGCAGCTTTGGTTAGAAATGCAGTGGCAGCGAATCCACTTCCTTTACTGTCCACTAGGTAATCTCTAACGGCCCTTCTCGCTACCAGGGAGCTAGAGAAGCCATCCACTCTAAACCAGAAAGTTAGTACAAGGTTTATTACTATTTCAGTCAACCTTGGCACTATGAACGACATAATGTTGTATTCTACAGTTTCAAGGATTTTGCTTGAGCCTCTTCTACGTCCAGACAAGTAACCTTCCAAAGCTTCGGAAGCCATGACTCTGACTCCTCTGCCTTCAGCATCTTTAGATCTCAACGATCTTAGAAGTAGCTCTGTCCAGACATCAGGCTTGTCACTATGCAATATTGGAATGCAGATGCAAATATGCTCTTCTTCTGCGTTGATAGATCGGGCACCAATATCATCAAGAATTTCAGAAACCACCGTGGTCTCTCTTTCTCTCTGTTCATCAAGCTGTTGCACCTCGCCACGGCGATGACAGTCATTTGTCAAGCAACTCCGACATGGGATTAGGCACAAGGAGTTAGGGAATCGTTTCAATGTCCCAACCGTACCATTAGCTGCAAGCATGTTGGTGATCTCTTCTACTGACCAGGATACAACGCAGCTGCACAAATTGCATTGACACGGCGATATAGGAACTTCCTCTTCGCCGAAATTATGGATTGCTCGTTGTAACAGAAAGAATTGCAGCAGAATGGAGCCTGCAATAGAGGCATTGGATTTCATGAATTCCTTGATGAATAAATTGGGTGTGTTGTTCGACAGCATTACAACAGCACCACTCTGAACAGGTATTTCTTCCCCTGAAGAGGTCCGTAGACGAACTTCTTCTACATCTCCTTCTTCTATAGAAGCAGTTGGAAGACCTTCTTCTTCTTCCTCTCTAACACAAAGCACGATGTGCAGTCGATGTCGAAGCCATTGGAAGACCTCTTTCATCTTTTCGATACCAACTCTTTCTCGCACGATGTCGAGTCGATGTGTAAGCCATTGGAAGAAATCTTTCAGCTTTTGGATACCCACTCTTTCTGTGGAAGCAACCATTTTAGGTTCTTTTGTAGAAGTGATGAGTCCAGCTCCATGTGTAATACCATCTATCTTCTCGAGTTTGGGACTTACTACAATGTCTAGGACATCCCTCGCGCCTATTTCTAAATCAAGCCGTCCTCTTATCAGGCGTGTAACAAAAACCGATAAATTAGCTACAAATGTAATTCCTAGCGCAGGAAAGTTGACAGATCCTGTTACACCTTCACTTATGTCAAATTGTGCAAAAACAAAACTTGATAACCATCCCATCAAGCAAACCAACTTTAAAATAAACAATTGCAGATTCTGGACTAAACCCATTTCAAAATACAATTGAAATAAAAAATTTACCCAACTTGCGATCAACAAAACTTTAGTCTACCTCTCAATCTACACTTCGTCTATATTATTGCGCCTGCAAACATCTTCGTGTCTATATTATTGTGACTGCAAACATCTTCGTGGCAATAAATTGTGTTGCACGAACATTTATATAGAAAAAAAACATGCGATTTGGTTTTCACACAAGCCTATCCATGAAGGGAAGGGAGTAGCTGTGAATCTTAACAGGGACCACATATAATGTTTCCTTATGAAATCTCTTTCATTGGAGCTTCAAAAAATTAATTGATTGACGTATGAAATCTCTTGCTTTACGAAATCTCTTTCACTGGAGCTTCAAAAAATTAATTGATTGACGAATTTCAGTGCAACAAGAATGCTTTATAAAAGTCAAAACCATTCATCTTGACTTTTGCATGACTTTTGCATATACATAGCATTTTTTTATGTAACTGAATACGTGTCAAGTTGAAGTGGAGAGCGTACAACTTAGTGAAGTTGCGTTGAAGGAGAATGCTTTTTGAAAAAAATTGCCATCCTTTGAAAGATGTTATAAAAGTCAAAACAATTTATCTTGACTTTATGTAACTGAATATGACGTGTCAAGTTGTAGTGAAAAGCGTACAACTTAGCGAAGTTGTGAAGTTGCGTTGAAAGAGAATGCTTTATGAAAAAAATTGCAATCCTAGAAAGATGTTATCAAAATTAAAACCATTTATCTAGATTTATCTTGACTTTTAATTGCAATCCTAGAAAGATGTTATAAAAATTAAAACCATTTATCTTGACTTTTAAATATAGATCGCATTTATTTTTATGTCATGCCCATTTAACCAAAGTTAGCATAGAATGTCGGTGCATTGTAATGCCCACTTGACCCCACCGACAAATAGATTATCAACATGGTCAGTTTCTGATTTTTTTTTTTTCACGAAAAAAAAATCGTAACTTTATTTCAAAATTACATTCATCAAATGAACCGTGCTATCTTTTATGTAGACCAGTGTCCATTACCTCAATTCTTCAGCACAAACAATGCTTAATTACAGTAGATAATAATTGATTTCGAAATCAAATTACATCCATACCAAAAATCACATCATTATAACTACAGTCAATGATAGATATATCATATAGAAACCAGAATGTAGTATTGTCAATATATATATCAACATAATACAGCCTCTATAAAAACTATGTATGATTTATATATCATCCAAATCAGTCTTTATCAGCATAAGGCTTTCTCCTCAAAAACTGTCATTAGTAAGTTTACCAAAAACTATCACAATCTGTCCATATCACCCAGTCACAAATTGTCTATTTCACCATATCCAAAATTGTCCAATAACCGTCATAATCAGTCACTAGATAAACTGTCTCCAGACATTATCAAAATAGTGACAACGTATCACTATCATAAGTCAAAAAATTTGATCATCAAAATATAAAACTGTCATAAGCCTCCATAGACACAAGTTCCCCCCCATAAAAAAATATCTAGAAAATCTAAAAAGTATCATATGTATTAGGTCCTCTATACTCCAGGATTTTTCAATGACCTACCAACACATTAGTACCTGCATTAGCTAAAGCATCAGCTTTAGAATTTCTTTCACGATAAATATGCTTATATTCAACTTTAACCAATAAATTAGAAATTCTAATCACCTCCTGAAGGATCTGAGTAAGAAGAATATTATTTATTCAGAACTTACCTGAAACCCAATTGATCACCAACTATGAATCACCAAAAATCTGCATAGTTTGAACCCCCTGCTTTAAAGCCAATGTAATTAGCGATTTTAAGACTAAAAGCTCAGCATAGTTGTTTGTGCCCATCCCCAAACTAGTAAAAAAAGCAAAAGAGTGTTCCTCAGATAAATACAGAATTCCACCTGCCCCACATATCTGAGGTACTCCTACTGCCGAACCATCAAAATATCCCCAAGGTGATTCTTTATCAATTTGTTCATTGACAACCATTCTTAATTTCAATGTTCTGTTATCTAAAGGATAAACACTCTGTAAACCCAAAGCTAAAGAAGTAACCAAATAAGACTTTGGATGAATATCTTCAAAACAACATTGATTCCAGGCCTTCTAGATGAACCAAGAAACAATAACAGGTAAAGATCTATACCTAGGCTCAGCATGCATAACCCAATTCTGTACACAGTCTAAAACTGATATTCCATTGTAGAAATGATTATATCTTAACTTAAACTCAATTTCTGACCAAACTCTCATCGTGAATGTACATTCGAAACCAATATGTGAATTAGTTTCAAAGTCCATTTTGCATCGATAGCACTAGCCCAGACCTTCTTTACCTTTTCTACACAGTATATCCCATGTAAGTGCTTTCCCTGAAAATAAAAACTAGCAATAGATTTTTTATTTTAGTGGACATGTAAGTTTCCATAACCACTTCTAGCACCAAGAACTTTCCATCTCATTTCTGTCAAGAATAAGATGAAAATAACCAGTTTTTGGTGTGTACTTACCAGTTTTGGAAATGCTCCAAATCGGCTAGTAATCCTCAGTTGAGATTTTAGCATGAATGGCTGTCAACAAAGTAACATAAGAATTCCAAATAGTGATTTCCTGGTCATCAAAACCAAAATGATCAGCATTAAGCCAGCCCTGATCCTGTAGTAATGTTGTACCAGTACATGCAATGTCCTTTAAAACAAAAAAACCAACTGTATGGAGTTTATCAATCATGGAAGTAGGTAAAACATGTCTCCATTTGCACCCAAGCCAAGGGTCAATGCCAAAACGTACCTCAGTACCAGTCCCTATTCTCCACACAAGTGACTATCTTATAAGATCAAACGACCAAAGAACCGCTTTCAAGCAAATGGATATACCTTTCTTTTTCTTTACATCAACCATTATCCAATCTAATAAAGTTAAGAGTGAAATGTATTTCTGAATTGTTATCTGCACCCATAGTCCTGTACCATTAATCAAATTCCATACACTTTTAACTGTAAGAGATTTAGCAAATAAGGCAGGTATTTTCATGCCCCAACCTCCCAGAGATTTGGGATTGGCCAAGACCTTCCATGAAGACCAGGGTAGTCCAGAAGCCTCATTTTTACCAGACCATACGAATTTGAAACAGATCTTCCTGATTCTATCAAGTATTCCCACAGGTATCCAAAAATGCATCCAGTAAACTGGAATGGCCTCAAGTACAGACTTTACCAAGATGATTTTTCCACCCTTAGATAACCATCTAAAACTCTAGTTCTTGATTCTCTTTTCCACTTATGAAATGAGCCAATCCCAGTCTTTCAACAGATATCTGCAAGGTTTTAAATGAAAACCAAGATATTTCATACCAACCTCAATTTTATCAACATTAAAAGAAAAGATGTTCTGAATTGAAATCAACTCAGATTCATCCAATCCAGAATAATAAAAGGATGATTTGTCCTTATTGATAATCATACCAGAAGCTTTACAAAATACCTTCAAGACCTCATATAAAGTTGATAAAGACTGATCAGAGCCATCAGAAACCAAGATAATATCATCCACAAATAAAATATGAGATAAAATAATATTGTTACCAAAAGAGATACCCTAAAAAATCCCATTATTTTGGGCTGTAAGAATATACCTGCTCAGGCCTTCTACCACAATAAGAAATAGTAAAGGTGCCAAAGGGAAATCTTGTATGAGCCCCCGCCCAGATCTAAAAAAAGGGGATGCCACCCCATTAATAAGAACAACAAAAGATAATGTAGAAATGTTGCTCATCACCCAAATAATAAAAGGTGCTGAAAATCCCAATTTAGACATAATTACCCGTAAATATGTCCAATTTACACAGTCATATGCCTTTGATAAATCAATTTTAAGCACCACTGATTTCATGTCCTTAACATGGATGGAATGCGGACCTTCCTGAAGAATTCCTACAGCTTCATGAATATGTCTGTCGGGCAAAAAACCAAACTGTTCTTTAGATATAATTCTTCCCAAACTCTTTTTAATGCGAGTAGATATGATCTTACCAATAATCTTATATATAAAATTACATAAAGATATAGGTCGAAAGTCATCAAATGACTTAGGAGCATCAGTCTTGGGAATCAATGCAATGAAAGTAGAATTAAAGACAGCAGGAATCTTTCCACTAAGTCTTGAATCTTCAATAACTCTTAACAGATCACTTCCCAAAACATCAAAGAGTGCTCTACAAACTTCCACCGGGAGCCCATCAGGTCCTGGGCTCTTATCATTTTTACTGATAGACAAAATAGACTGAATTTTCTCAATTGTGATAGGAATCATAAGTTCTAAATTCTCACTTTCAGAAATATCAGAAGGAAAATTTTCAGTAATTTCTAGAATTTCAAGCAAATGAAGATTTTCATCTTCTTTAAACAAAGTTTCAAAGTGATGAACACCCGCCCCAGCAATAGCCTCAAATCCCTCAACAATGTTACCCCTATCATCTGCTATCTTCCATATATAGTTAATAAATTTCCTATGATTAACAATTTTATGAAAGAAAGGGGTGTTATCATCACCACAAAGAAACCAGAGAGCCCTACTCTTCTGTCTGGCTTCATTTTCCCTATCTAACAAAATCTTTCTCCTTCTAGATTCCAATCCATACAAAAAAACCTTATCCTTATCAATAGAATAACCAAAGCCTAATTTAGTACAAGTAGCCTCTAATAATATCTTGATCTCAACTAAATCTTTAGTATCTTGTTCTTTTCTCTTAACATACCAACAAATGGATACATTTTTAATCCTTTTAAGGTTAGCAAGAAATTGAGAAGCAGGAGGCAAATCAAAATTCTCATCATACACCTTCCATGTGTTTTTCAATAAAATGACCAAATCCTCATTGACCATCCAATGTGGATTGATCTTAAAAGGAGTATGTAATTTCTTATCATGACCCAAAATCTGTAGAAATACTGGATGATGATCAGAGTCCCCCCCACACCCCACTCATTGGTGAAAGCAGAGCTCAAAGTCCATAAGATCAACAGAAATCATCAATCTGTCAAGGCGTTTACAAATATTCTCACTACCCACTCTCCTATTGGTCCAGGTAGGTAGGATCACATTTGGTACAATATCCACAAGTCCATGATCATCCAAAATTTTTGCAAAAAAATTAGACAGACCATCACTTCTAGCCCTATCTCCCCAAATCTCAAATAATCCCAAGGAGAAGTTTAGATCCCTTCCAAGGATAATGTTAGTATAATTAGCACTCATAAACTCCAGGAGATTGTTCCAGAACCCTTCCCTCTCAACATAAGGTCCATAGATATTAATAAAAAAAATCTCCAATTAAAGTTCAATAGAGTAAAGAGCAACACTCAATCCCAACTCCATTTCCCAAGAGTTCAGGAAAAAGAAAAACCGATTTTTCCAACCCACAAGCAAACCCCCCGATTTACCTTTAACATCCACAGAACAAAAAGTCCATCCAAGTAGTAATAATTCCATATTACCAACAAATAGACCCCCATCACCCATAGTTTCTTGTAAAAACAGAACATCAACAGACTGATCAGCCACCATCCTGCAGATAGCTAGTTTTTTAGGTTTACTAGCTAAACCCCTAACATTGAGAGTCATTACTATCATAAAGAAACCTTACAACGGGAATCCACTTCTCTAAGTGCCCCAATAACATCAAATTGATTAGTACCCAATACTGACTCAACCAAATTGATAGGAGTCGATAATCTCTTAAAACCAGATGAGACCAAATCCATCAAAACCTTAGAACTAGATCTAAGGAAGTATTCAAAACTCGATCCTTTAAAAGCCTTAATAGGGGAGATAAACCCTAATTCCTTTAGACTGGAATCTTCCACACTAAATTTATCCAAATGTTCCACTCCTACCTCCAAATATTTACTAAGTAAGGTATCCTCTTCAAAATCCACCAATGTGGTCAAACTCAAAGGTTTAAGTGTTGACCCACAAATCACCTCGGCAGAAGAGGTTTCAACACCGTTAATAGGAATCAAAGGCAAAGTACAATTATCAACACAGTTAACAGAATTCAAAGGTGGAAAAACTTCTTGTTCAATCTGGGAAATGGCAAGTTCAACAGGATCTATAGATTTCTTAATTTACCAAACAAGATTGGACTTGGGAGCAGAGACTAACTGTATTTTAAGAAAAGGTAAATGACAATGGGCAAGAAAATGTCCATAATGATGACAACGATTGCAACAAAAGGGAAAGCCTACATAATCTAAAGGCTGGGTAAAAAAAGTTTCACCTTTTTGAATAACAATTTCATCAGCCAAACCATTTTGCAAATCTAAAAGTACCAAAACTTTCCCTAAATAGCAAATACCATTGACTAAAAAAGACAAATCAGCCTCAAGAAAAGTCCCAAGTGAATTTCCAATCAATTTAAAAAATCCGTAGACCAGAACTCGAAAGGAAAATTGGGAAGTTTTACCCAAATAGGAAAAGAATCATACCTCTCAATATGAGGGTCAAAGAGTGACGTCCAACGCTTAAGAAAAAGTCCAGAATTCTCCCATTTCCAGACACCTTTTAGAATTACGTCCACATCAACTGTATTTTGAAACTTGAATGCCATCCATCCTCTAGGGAGGATAAAAATTTTCGGACAGATGCTAACCACCCCCAACCAAGTATCAGATGCCTAGCTATGTAAACCTTCAGCACTAAACTTTCTCCCACTGAAACGTCCCACAAGTGTGAGAGCATTGGTAAGGACATTCTCATTCAAAGGAACGTCCTCACCCACTACCAAAAGCAAGGGTTTGTCCAATTTCTGCACACATTTACTGATTTTCTTACCAGTAACCTTCTTCGAAACAGAATGTTGAAGCAGCACATCCCTACATCCAACCCCATGAACATCAGAAGCCTTGCTAGCACCCAAACCATCAGGTACCACATCTTCCATAATATAATCCATCAGTTTGGGTTTTTGAAAGACAGAAGGGTTCAAACTTAATTCATCAACTGAATTATCTGGCACATATACATCAACCTGATCCATATATGAAGAAACAACAGGTGAGAGACCCACAATCACAGCTTCTCTCCTATCCCTCGTCAAAAATCCATCAGATGCCTCGTCCAATTGAAAACCCGAGTTCATAACCTTCTCAACAAGAAAACCATTGAAAGAAATATCATCAAGTTTCTTCATAGCAGCCGCCCTCTCCACCTGCAGTGACTGTGATGTTAAAATAACCTCAGAAACCCTCTTGGGAATCACCCTCGAGGAGTTAAATACCTAATTGTTCTGAGGAGAGCGTGCTAGAGCTTTGACCTCCCGCAAACACATCTCAGAATATCTCATAGGGATAACCTTAATTCCAAATAAAATCACAGGATGGAAGCGTGTAACAAAACACAAAGCATATCCACACCAAAATGGTAATAACCAGCCTAGCACCAAACCCGTAAAAGTTACAAACTACATCCAAGATCTGACTGAAGATAGTTCTTCACCAGAAAGCCCAAGGATAACCAAGAAGGGACCGCCATAAGTTAAGATAACCACCAGCAGAAACAACAAACCCCCACAAATCAAAACAAAATACAACTTGACACCAGTTATCAAGGAAAAGATGATAATCCTCCAACCCAGTTCAAAGTCCTTCAAACTACGAACCAAACTCTAGAATTTCCCAAGAAAATCCTATCCATTTACATATATAATCTCAAAAAACAGAATACCAGCATTCCGACATCATTCTAAATATCTCGTAATCGCCAACATAAACCAGATGTATACTGTAATTTCAGTCAGAGCTTACCTCTAAAAATCACCAATGAAACTAGAATGCTAACACCGGTGAAAGGGATAATCGAGATGCATCAGAGAAAACGATCTCCACACTATCGACCAAAAGTAGCCAGGAAGAAACCAACCAAAGCTGCGTCCGCCAATGTAGAATGATCACCACTCTATCGACCAAAAAGAACCAAAATGAAACCAGCCAAAGCTTCGTCCGCCAAATGAGACCACATAAAAACCAAATGTGACAGTAAAAAACCCCGACACCAGCACCGAGGAGAAGACAGATCCACCAAGATGCGTGTCAATAGCAGAGGTTCCCCAAGTGTTAAAATCGTACCATGCAGGAAATAAAAAACATAAAGGTCACATTAAAAAACGATCCATCACCAAACCAAATTGCCAAAAAGGTTCCAGGTGTAATTCTATAATATCAATTATTAAAAATGCATCAGTCCTTCAATAAAGATCCACTAGAGTCGCATTAATCAAAAAAGTCGCCTCATGTATCCATCAATAAATAAATCTAGAGATCAATAACGTCATCCAACAAGTGTACGTTCTGTAGTAAATCATCAAGAAAACCTCGATCCAACCGCCATCATATTCATCCGCTCCAATAAACCTTCTCTCAACTTAATATTCGGTCTCTGATCTACGATTTAGGTAAAGTGAAATGCCTTGAAACTTCAATGATGACAGCGACCCTCGATAGCGAGGTTTCAGCCAAAAATTCAGGAAGAATTCTAGTTATAGTTTTGGTTGATCTAAATCTTATGTTATAGTTTTTATAGTTGTTTAATTTTTGACAAGCTATTAATTTAAAATTTTTTAAAATTATAAAATAATAATAATTTATTTTTAAGGTCACAAAGGTGTACATACAATATATCTTCTGGATTTGAATGATCTCCTAAAACGAAATACATGCTCTTAACCATTAGGCCCACTCATGTTTTACATATGATTATAATATATTTAATTTTTTTTTGGTTATGAAGATTTCTAGTCAAATTTAACATCAAATGAAATTTACAAATGAGAAATGCCTTTTACTTACTTAGATTTTATTTTATAATCTCAAAATTTTCAAATTTAATGAAATTAGTTTTTATTAATATCATAATAATCTTGAAACATTATCATTATTTTCTTATAAATTACATTTTTAAAAATCATAATTGATATTTTTATGATTTAATTGACATTTTAAAAATTTAAATTCATTTTTTTAATTTTACTTTATTATTTCAAATTTAATGAATTTTTGGTTCTTTGGCCAATCGTGTTTATCAATGACCCATGTCTTAAGGGTTGATGTATAGTGGTAGCAGGAATGAATCCATGTGTCACGCTAGTACCAACCCAACTCAATTGCCAATTCCCCTAGTTACTAAAAAAAATTAATGAAATTATTTTTAATTTTCCTTTAACACCATAGTAATCTTAATTCAACATCTGATTTATAATTTAAATTAAAACCCTTTTAAAATTTATATTATATTTTTTAAATAAAATTTTATTTTATTATTTCAAATTTATTAGAATTATTTTAATATTATAGAGTAATCTTAATTTTATAAAGCATTATCACTCTGTTTTATTCTAAATCTTAGATTACACTTTCACTATTTAATTTTGCAATTTAAAAAGATGATACTTTTAAACTCTTAATTCATTTTTTAATTAATTTAATAAACTTATTTTTTAATCTAGTAATCATAATCTTTTTAAAATATTATATTTTTAATAAATACATATATTATATCAACCATTATATATAACATATTATATAATATTAATATAATTTAACAAAGTTATATGTTGATGATAATTCTTTAATGTCTAAGACTTATTAAGATCTTATTAATTAATTTGATGATAATAACATCTTATTAATTTGATGATAATTTAACATCTTATTAATTCATTTGTTTTAAAATATTATGTCTTAATTCTTTTAGTTTTGAAGAGTTAGCCTATGTTAGAAAGGTGAGTTTAGATCTGATGTGGGTGTAAGCTAAAGAAAGTGTTTTTTTTCTTCAATGTTCATAGACTATTATAGATGGAAAGTCTTCTCAACCAAGGGTGTTTTTGTTAAGAAAAAATATAATTTTGGTCCTCAAAATTAGGGTTAATGATTTCTTTATAATAACCTAATTTTCTTTTAACTTCGAAATCTTCTTTGTACCACATAAAAGTAATACTATTTTTTATGTTATTGATATTTTGCACAATGATAGATTCCTCAATCCTAGAATACTTTAACCAAGTCGTGACATCTTTAAGCCAACTTCTCTTCACGAGTAGGTGATTTTGGCTGTAGTCAAGAACAATTTTATGAAGCCTTTGATTCCCTACATTATTTAAGTTGTTCTTGTACATTATATATCTAATCATAGCCATGATTTTGGAGAGCATTGCTTCTAAGAGGAGAATAAGATAGAGGGTATTGCTCTTAATTTAATTAATTATAAATAATAAACCCTTCTGAATTTGCTCGGTTCTTCTTCAAGATTATGTGAAAATGTTGTATCTCTAAACTTCACAATCATATATAATAATAGAAATAACTAGCATTTAAAAAGAAATTTATTTCTATCTGAGATCATAAATTAAAAAAGCAGCAACAAATAAAACAAAAGAAGACAAACCCTCTCATACCTTTAATCACATTGACTTCTTAAATAATTTTAATCATACTTATTTGGGCGGATAAGCTAAACCAAGCAATATATTTCAAAGATTTTAAATCATGTTTAAAGAATATATTTAGAAAAATATTTTATAGCTTATAATTTTTTTTAAACCTAAAACGGTTAAATTTTTATTTTTAATTTTTAATAGAGTATCGATTGGGTTGTAGCCTAAACAACCAAAATTACATGGAGCCTTAGGCTCACTTTTCCCTGTTACAACCTATCCTGTTCTTACTTTTTCAGAGATCAGATACAAAACAACTACAGAATGAATATCATCAAGGGTACTTATGCATTCTTTCTTAATACTTCTTGTGTCAAACTACATCCCTCATTAGCCTTTGCATCTTCTTCCTTGTTCGAGTTGCGGAGAATGTGGAAAGAGGAAGTAGAAGTGAAGTTGTGCAATAAACCCTGCAGCCACTGTAGAGTATTATTGAGAGCTGGATTGTTGAAATGATCCTCGAAATTTAAGATCTTTATCAATATTTACGAATCACCGAAGATTTGGAGAGCTTGGTTTCTGTGATCTTGAGCGATATGGCATCCTTTTAAAAGCCCAAGAATTTATGCATGATTTTTTTTGTTTTGTCCTAATCCCCAACTGAAGTTGTCTTTAACTAATTTGTCATGGGAGTAGATCACACCGCTTGCTCCTAATATTCCTGGATTTCCTTTGGAGGCGCCGTCGAAGAAGACTGTTACCTTTCTTTGTTTTCTCCACCAATCTTGAAATTCCGCATCCCATGTTCGTATTCTCCAGACGAGGTTGGGCTAGATAATTTCTTCTTCCTGTCCCGAATCAAAAGTGTTCCCAACCAACTTCTTTCTTCCGTATTAAGAGTGGTGTCAAGCTTGGAGGAATTATTTCCGAATGCTTCCATTAAAAGCGCCTTGGCTTTAGCAACGACGTTCAGGGGGGAGTGCTCAATATTGTTAAAAATCAAATCATTTCTTGTAAGCCATAGATTCCAACAAATGAATTTGGGGATGGAGAGCCAAATCTGGTTCAACAAACTGGGAATTTTTAGCACCCATGGGTATCGTGCTTTCCATGAGGAGAAGAGAGCAATAACTGGGATCTGGGAAGGGAGGGCTACATTGAGTCCTTGAAGCACTAACACCCAGACTGATTGTGCAAAGACACAATCCACAAATAAATGATCTAAATTTTCAGAGGCTTTATGACACATTATGTACCTGTGCGGACCTAAAATTCCTCTTTTGTCTAGATTTTCACCGGTCATCACTCTTCTATGCATAAGCACCCACATAAAAAAATGTATCTTGGGTGGCCCATGAGCAACCTGTACATGCTTCCAGATTGTGTGATTGAGGATTTGAGAAAGGTGTGGTTGTAGAGCTGCAAAGCCATGCATCGAGGTGTAGATTCCAGTGTTCCCCCAGCTCCAATGGTCAACATCGTGAATATTTACAGGTGTCGACCCCTTCAACACATCAAGGAGAAGTTGTTTTTGATGAAGTAGATGCACTAGAAGCTTTGGGAAGGCCCACTCTGCCTAATTCCATTTTCTATCCTAGGAAGATATATAGACAAGATTATGCAGTCCACGCTGAGAGAGACACTAACGAATAGATGTTAATTTGTTTGTGTTTTCAAGTGACAGATTTCCCAAGATTTTATCTGTCCATATCAGAGTCTTTTTACCATTCCTAGGAATGTGATTTATTTGTTTTTGAAATAATTCAAATCCTTTTCTACATAGATTCCATTGCAAAGTGCCTTTGGGAACAATGTCAATCTGGAGGCTTCTCACTGAAGCCCCTTTGAGGTATTTTTTTTCAGAAGAGGTGACTAACTAGATGAGAGTTTTTAGAGTAAAGTTTCCAAACAATTTTACTACCTAAAGCGATGTTTTCCAGGCCTGCGTATCTTATTTGAATTCCACCTTTTAGCATTGGTCTTTTCACCATATCCCATCTAACTATGTGGAATTTTCTCTGGTTTCCTTTGCCACCACACCACAAGAAGTCTCTAAACAACTTCGAAACCTGCTCCAAGATTGCCTTTGGAGCAAGGAGAAAAGAGGCCTAGTAGATAGGGAGGGAAGAAAGAACTAATTTGATAAGAGTTAACTTACCAACATTGTTAATCCAATGCCCTCCCCATAGTAATATATTGGATTTAATCTTGTTGATAACTTAAATCCAGAGTGATGATCTATTAGAACCTAGAGTTAAAGGTAAACCAAGATACTTGATTTTATCTGAGGAAGCAAAACCAGAAAATCCCAAGAATTGAGCAAGTCAGAGGATTGTTTGTTGATTAGTATTCCAACCATACACTACACTTTTTATTTGGTTGACTAACGCTCCTGAGATGATGCAGAATCTTTGAAGAATCTCATTGAAAACCCTTGCTATTCTTAAGGAATATCCTCCCAGAAGAGGAGAATCATCAAGAAACAATGCATGGTTGATTGGTTATATTCATTTTGTCGATCGGATGCTAGGAAATGCCCGGTGTTCCTTTCAGCTATCAATTTCCTACTCAAGGTATCTTCCAACATAATATACAGAAAGGGAGACAACGAACAACCTTGCCTTATCCCCCTTGTTGCTTGAAAATATTTGGTAGGTCGCCATTTACAAGAGGATATATCCAAGGTTTATCAATGCAGGATTTGATCAAATTTACAAAAGCTGAACTAAAACCAAAAGAGAGTAAAATGTTGTAGAGAAAGGATAGTTTTACCCAATCAAATGCATTGGCCATGTCTAATTTTATTAGCATCCCTTGCTCCTTCCTTTGATAGCTAGAATGCATATATTCTTGTACAAGTATCACGTTGTCCAGATTATGTGTCCCTTTGATGAAACCACCTTGGCTGGGGGAGATAAGATTACTAAGTAGGGGTTTTATTCTATTTGCCAGTAACTTCGAGAGGATTTTATAGGAGGAATTTCATGATGAGATAGGCCTGAATCTATTGAAAGTGGCTAGGTTCACTTCTTTGGAGATTAATACAAGAAAGCTGGAGTTGGTGCTTCCTCCCACTTTGGCCTTCTACTGAAAATATTTTACCATTATTAATAAGTTAGCCTTGATAATAGTCCAACAAGCTCTATAGAAATGTATTGAAAATCCATCAGGTCCTAGAGCTTTGTCAGGTTCCATGGACCACACTACATTCTCGATTTCCTCCTCTGAAAAGAACTTCAATAGGCTTGCATTGTTATCCTCACTAACAAGAGAAGGAATATGGGAAAGAAAGAAAGTGGTGAACTACTCATTTCCAATCCCTTCCTCTATGTAAAGATTCTCAAAGTAAGTTTGAACAACTTCTTTAACTTGGGAAAAACCTTTGGAAATAGTCTTGTCTACTGAGTTGATTTCTGAAATTTGATTTTGAGAGAGGCGAGCTCTGAACTGTTGGTGAAAGAAAGTCGTGTTACAATCACCATTTTTTAACCACAAGCTTTAGGACTTAAGCCTACAAAATTATTCCTCAAGTTTGAAAGATCGAAAAGAGGGAAATTGGGATGTTTGCTCCTGCTCCATTTCTTGGATGGTTATATCCCTGCTCTCCAAATCCAACTGTAAAACAACTAACTGTTGGACAACCTCTTTTCTCTGAGTAGTGGGGGTATTGGAAGGTGATTTAACGCACTCTTTTAGGGATGAATCGGTTGTTTTTAATTTCTGCTCCTAGACATAACTGGGTGACCCGATGACTGATGCAGACCAATCCTTAGCTACAACTACCATAAAATATTCCTGCTAAATCCAATGGGGGTTGAAATGAAAAGGTATAGGACCCAAGTTTTCTTCCTTATCCAACTGCAAGAGAATGGGTTTGTGATCTGAGGTAAACTTTGGAAGGATTTTAGAGGATACTATTTTTTTATCCAATAAAAAGGTGCTCTACACTAGAAACCTATCAAGTCAGGATGAAATATGTGATGCACCTGTTCTGTTATTGGTCCACGTATATAAACCCTTCCTGGGTTTAAAATCAAGGATATCCCACTACTGGATCAAGTCCTCAACAAGAGGAAGCATTTGATCTCTATTGTTGATGCTTCCTCTTTTTTCCTTTGAATCAAATACAAGATTTAGGTCTGCATCTACTATGATATTCATGGGCGAATTGATTTCCACAAAATATTTCCAACAGTCTTTCTTCTCAAGAAAATGGACAAGTACATAAAGATTAAACAAAGCGATAGAAATCTTATTTATTTTATGGAAAAGCTCAGTATAAATCTAGTGCCAAGTCTCAAAAGAGCTTACCAACTAGAACATTTCCTCCAACCAAACTATGGCAATTCCTCCTGAGGAGCCCTTTGCACTTACAACCTTTCCTGCATTTCGTTTCCATTTAATGCGACTTAGATCAAGAAGATTTTCCTCTTCGATTTTTGTCTTTTGGAGCATGAGGATATCTGGAGATTCTATTTTCAAAATATTTTCAATGCACTAATAGAAAATGAGAGATTAGTGACCAGGAGGCCAAAAATTTTGGTCACCACATTTTTTTTCAAGGGCTAAATAACCAAAATTGATAAATTTAAGTGAGCTAACTAAAAAAAAACCAAGATAAATGACCACTTTTGGTCACAAGATAAAAACCAACTAAAAACGACCAATGACCCAATTTGGTCACAAGATATCTAGACTAAAAATCACCACATAACAATTGGTCATTTATCTTAGGATTACTTTACATGTAATAAAAAAACATTAAAAAAATTGCATAACTTTTTGAACATCAAATTCTATGAATAATTTATTTACCTAATTAGGAATTCAACCTCAAATTGATCATTATCTTCCAAAAGAATAAATTAACCCCTTTCTAATAATATCCTTCCAAAATAAAAATTAAACCCCTACCTCCATTAAGTTGCTATAAATTCTTTTTTAATGTCTTTCTTTAATTGTATTTCAAAATCATTATCTTCCAAAAGACTAAATTAACCCCTTTCTAGTAATATCCTTCCAAAATAAAAATTAAACCCCTACCTCCATTAAGTTGCTATAAATTATAAATATAAATTCTTTTTTAATGTCTTTCTTTAATTGTATTTCAAATATTCTGATTTTATTTGTACTGAATTTTAATCACCTTAAAAACTTGCTACAATATTTAACCACTAATTATACTTTTATTATCTTATATATTTTTTTAAAGTTTAATTTTTAAATCTTCATTCAAATGTTATATCCATATAATAAAAATACTAAAGTCAATGTAATTTGTCTCTCGTGTGTATATATATGTATTAAAAAATATAGCTATATTATAAGAAAATCAATTTTGAAAAAAAATGTGTATATATATGTATTAACAAAATATAGCTATATTATAAGAAAATCAATTTTGAGGAACAAATTTTAACAATGGATAAAAAAATTTCCAATCACCAAATATGATCGTTCTCATAAATTCGTTTTACATACTAGGTTACATTATAGAAATGGAGAGGATTTAGACATGTGGATCATTCTCATAAATTCATTTTACATACTAGGTTACATTATAGAAATGGAGAGGATTTACAAACATGTGGAAGGGTTTTACAGGGGTTCAAGGATTGTTGGATCTCTTACGGTTATAATTTCCGTATATAGTTCCACACAATTTTCACACACTTTTCATTTTGAACAAAATATGATGCATTTGTTAGAGGTTTGGAAGCTAAAAGAAGCTTCTTCCTTTTTAGTACTCAATATGCCCACATTTGGTGTCACATGGATTCGAACCCGTAACCCCTCGTCTGTTGCAAAGCACAGGAAATAGAGCAAGGAATCTCTGTGGAAGTGTAGAATGGGAAAGCATCTTTAAATTTTCCAGTAGCAGTCTTGGGAAGTGCCAGATTCAGTCAGTAAACATTAATGGATAACAAGAAAAGGGGAATCCATCAAAGGGGATGTAAATATAGGGAAGAAGTCTAGAGAGACAAGCCTCAATTGAGAAACAACCAATTGGATGATATTTCCTGTAGCTTGGTCAATGTTCTATGGGACTGAATTTGGCATACTGAATTGAACTTTTTCACATTCTTTTCAGGTACCACATACCTCAATCATTATTGAATCACACTGGCAACTTACTGGTGTTGTTTGAGAAAATAGAAGCTAAACCCTCAAAAGTATGTTTAGTGACAAGATCTGTTAAAAGAATTTGCGCACATATCTCTGAAGCCCAACCTCCATCACTTGATTTATGGAAAAATATAGGAACTGACATTATGACAGTGCCGAAAAATACAAAGCCAATACTTCAGCTTGAATTCCCTTCCAGTCAGTAGATTTCCTCCATCAAATTTGCAAGTTTTGGTAATCCTCAAGGAGAGTGTGGGAATTTCAGTAAAGGAACATGTCATTCAACACATTCATGGAGGATTGCAGAAAAGGTATGTTTTTCTTTTGTTTCAGTTAGCACAAGGCCATTCTTCTTACTTTCGGGAATAACAGTGCAATGTTACTTTGTTTCATTGGCTATTTAAGCTCTTTACAATATGCTGAAGCTTGAAATTTACTTCATTGAGTTTCAAACCTTGCATAGGTTTCCCATAACTCACCTAGATGCACGTTTCTTTGCCATTTCGACCGAGTTTCCAGAGTTCAACAACAAGGACAAGACACTTGTTCTTCAACTTTCTGTAAAGCATGAGCAAAAACTTGATTGTGGTGGTGGATATGTGAAGCCACTGAGTGGTGATGTTGACCAAAAACATTTTGGTGGAGATACACCTTACAGGTACCTACTCAACTCAACCCTCTTCAACATTGCTTCCATTAATTGATGCCTTAAAGTTATGTTTCTTCGCCCTGACGCTACGTACATCATTCTCATTAACAACAAGGAGAAATATTCTGGAATTTTATACACCGATTGGGATATCTTACCACCAAAACAAATCAAAGATCCTAATGCCAAAAAGGTTTAACCTACTGTTGCATCTGATTGTGCATGTTTTCTATCAATGTGTGAAATCATTTCCTTATGGTGATGTGTTGAGTATGTGTAGCCAGAAGACTAGGAAGACAAAGAATACATTCTTGATTTAGAAGACAAAAAGGTTGAGGTATGAATATCAAGGCCCTCATTTGTTTTCATTTTTTTCCCATTGCTTGTTTTTATGTTTCTTCTTGAGTTTAACAATATGTAATGATTGTAGCTTTTAAGCACAAATGACTTGGGTTTGGCTGTCTATGATTGAATGTGAAGGATTAACAATTTATGACCTTTGTTTGCAGGGATATGATGACATTCCAGAGGAAATTCCAGACTCAAATGCCACCAAGGTAATCAAAAGTATCAACTATATTGGCCTATTTTAATGTGCCTTTACTTTTCAAATATTTTGTTTTGGAGAAATTTGAATGTGTTTGTGATGATAAGATTTTGGAGAACAGAGTAGGAAGACAATTCTAGATTCTACTATATCTAGAATCGAGAAAATTGAATCACGCCGTAACATAGGATTGCTATGAGTTGATGTCTTCTATTTCTCTAAATGTCCTGTGTGAATAGATGGTAACCGCTCTCTTGCTTCAACTCCCTGATTCAATTTTGGAGTAAACTTCTAAGTTCTAAGGTTGTATGTAGTGGCTAAGAAGCCATAAGCTCTGAGGTATTTCTCGGGACTTACAACTAACCTTGATTATAAAGCACCAAGGGTTTGATTACCCTTATCTATGCAAGGCATTGTAACCTTGCATAATTCTTTAAATATGTTATTGTTTCCATTGGTCCTTAGTTGGGAAACAATGCAGGAATACATTTGAACACCTGGAAGTAGAAAGTCTTAACTCTCCACCATGCCTCATGAATGCATAACTTGTATTGGTATTCTTATGAGTTGTTTCATAAATTGGGAATAAATTTATCACTTGTCTAATGTGCAGCGTAAAATAGATGCCCTTAGACAGTGGACACCACTCACATGAGTTACTGCACTTAGAAACAGAGGTTGTTGGGCACCTCAATCAGCCTCAAATTAAAAACTAATAAATTTGCTTGTCTTCGGGTAGTACCAAGAGACATTGTAGTGTTTGGTCAAGCTTGTGCCAATAGGGTTGCTGAGCTATATAGACCAGGTGAGTTTTTTACATTGTCATGTATAAGGCTAAGAGGGACTATAATAATTGTTATATTTTCTGAAGACCTGAAGCTATCACAGGTTTTTGTTTCTCCTACTTTTGGAATGAAATATAAATCAAACCTAAAGTCAAACATACTATATTTTAGTCCATCGATGTCAAATTTTCTATATACTCTTAACAACATTCATTTATTCGGTTTTTATGTTAAAACTCTAAATACTCAAACATGAAATAATGGGAAACATATTTTCCTGTTATTGAAGCACTATCAACTTGCTGAGTTTTTTCTTTTGTTTCTGTGTCTTTCTCACACATTAAAGATGTTTAATGCTTTGAATTTTAATGAGATTTGAATCCATCAAATTTTGATCTACAATTTTTCAGCATATCAAAGATGGAATAAGTGTGATATTTTGGTGTTATGGACCAAGTGAAAATCATAAACCTTTTCCTAGAAATGTTGGAGAAAGACAATTGCTTGGCTAGATAAATTAAGGAATGCAAATGGTAACTTTCCTACTTCAAAGATACGTCTTAACATGCAGAGAGTGATGCAGAGCAATGCAGTTGTCCTCCGTACTCAAGAAACTTTGGAGGAAGGTAAATATTTAATTATTCTTGTCAGTATGTCACTGTGAATCCTCATTCTAACTTCGTAACAGACCCTGTTAATGGTCTGTAAACTTGCGTTGTGGATTCTTTCCTATTCATTTCTTCTTATAGCACTCTACCTTTTTTATTCATTTGTTCATACTTACTCATTTCCATCTTTACTTGAGGCAATTCACTTTTGTTACTTATGATTCCTAAGCTTCAGGAATAGTAATGAAGGAACCATGAACAAAAATACCATTGACCAATTGCCCAAGAGGATATTCTAGAAACTTCTAAGTTCTAAGGTTGTCTATAGTGGCTAAGAAGCCATAAGCTCTGAGGTATCTCTCAAGACTTGCACCTAACCTTGAGTGTAAATCACCAGGGTTTGATCACCCTGATCTATGCAAGGCATTGTAAGCTTGCATAATTCTTTAAATATGTTATTGTTTTCATTGGTACTTAATTGGGAAACAATGCAGGCATACACTTGAACACCTAAAAGTAGAAACTCTTGACTCTCCACCATGCCTCATGAATGCATAACTTGCGTTGGTATTCTTGTGAGTTGTTTCATAAACTGGGACTAACTTTATCACATGTCTAATGTGCAGTGTAAAATAGATGCCCTTAGACTGTGGATACCACTCACATGAGTTACTGCACTTAGAAACAGAGGTTGTTGGGAACCACAATCAGCCTCGAATTAAAATCTAATAAATTTGCTTGTCATCGGGTAGTCTAGACCAGGTTGTCTAGATAATGGAATGCATCATTGCATGATTGGAAGTATCTTTTACTCCGATGACGCCATCTTGATCAATCTAAACTATACATCTTGACTGCAAAAGATGTCTTTTCTAAAGTTTGCAGATTATGCAAGTCCTTTATTGAGAAGGGATGCATTACACTAGAAAAAAACTTGTTCTGGCACTGCCAAGGCTGAAGAGCTAAGATGTTGTGTGCTTATTAATTTTATACAACTATGATTTGATGGGTATAAGTTAGAATCATAAGATGAATGTTGAGGGAAATAATGAAAACCCTACAACGGATCCTAGGAACAGTAATGAGAATCCTTCAATGAATGCTAAGACCAATTCTGAGCATCTTCAAGAAAATCCTGATATGAATCATGAAACAAATTCTAAGATGAATCCACAACAGAGTACTGAGATGAATGCTAAGATAGTGAATCCTGAAACCAATCCTAAGACCGACCCTGAGCATCTTCAAAGGGATTCTGAGATGATTCTTGAAACAACTTCCGAGAAAAATATGCAACATAATTCTGAGATGAACACTGAGACAACAAATACTGTGACCAATCTTGTACATATTCAGACAGATTCAAAGATGACTCTTGAAACAATTTCTAAGAGGAACCTGCAACAAAATTATGAGATGAATGTTAACATTGAGATAATTGATCTTGAGGATCTTCAGACAGATTCGAATATTGAAACAATTTCTGAGATGAATCTGCAATAGAAGTCTGAGTTGAATGTTAACGTTGAGATAATTGATCTTGAGCATCTTCGGACGAGTTGTGAGATCATGCTTGAAACAATTTCTAAGACGAATCAACCACAGAATGATGAGATGAATGCTGATACAATGAATTCTAAGGCCAGTCTTGAACAACTTCAGTTGTATACTGATGTGGATCTGCAACAGATTTTTGACACGACTGGTGAGACTTTGATTTCTACAAAATCTGAGCATCTTCAGACGTATTCTGATGTGAATCTTGAAACAATTCTTGAGCTAAGTACGCAACAAATTTCTGATAAGAATACTAAGACGTGAGTTATGACACCAATCTTGAGCATCTTCACATGAATCTTGAAACAATTTATGAGATGAATATGCAACAGAAACTTAGATGAATACTCAGAAAAATTTTTAAGATGGAAACTTAGTATTTCTATTTTAAACATATCATTCAATAATTTTACTAGAAAGGGCAATAGTGTGTTTCATAAACCCTTGCACATTTGATGCCTTTACAGAATTATGGTTGTTTAGTTTGAACATGGGTAACACGTATAGTCCTTTGCAGGAAATTATGGGGTTTGAAAATTTTGTCACATATTTCAGACTTCAGAAGACTGTTGTTACTTTATAGACGGTCTTTCACTATTTGGATGAGAAATTCAAGTTGTTGATCATGTGGTATGCAGTTGCATGGTGTTTCAATGTGTTCTTTTTCTGCAAATTCTAGTTTTGCATGTTGTTGAATCATTAATAGAAATGTTTTAGTTTAATTCTCCTAGGTGTTGACTAACAAGAGGCAGATTGTATTTACTACTAGGTGAAATGTGGTCTTTGGTCGTTGTGCAGCAGATGTGGTATCCAGCTATGTTTCTTTAACTATTGCATGCATTTTCAGTTGTCTCCACTTTGGCTGTATTCATTAATTTATGTTTGTTCTTAGGTAACCTCTTGCATATGTTATGAATGAAGTCTTCTGATTGTGTACTTTCGACTGTGCATTATTTTATGCATATTTCTTGTATGAAGGGCTCTCCCTATCCATTTCTTGCTACAATACCCTTGCTGGTAACCCAAGGACCAAGACTCCTGAATTCAGAAGAGGGACTCTTTTTTCAGTCTCTATTTTAGGTTAGTTTTATTTTTTTTATATTACTCATTCTGAGTTGGTGCTCCAGAGGGTTTATCTATCACCGTGTTTCAGAAGTTTACTTTTACTAGTGTGTGGCCATTGTTCCCTTCATAAACTCTTGATTTACATTTAGCTATCAACTTGTCATGCATCTCAAAGGAAGTCATTTAATTTAGCTAGATTTTGTCAATTCCACTACTAAGAATCTGTTAAACTAAGCCCAGTTGTTCAGTGACTACACTTACCACATGTTACATGAGTAGAAGTTTCTGGGTGTTAGTTGGCACAAGCTCTTACACAATTTGAAAAATGTAAGCCCAATTGTTTAGTGACTAAACTTATCACATTTTCAATGAACCAAATTTTTTTGGATGTTAGTTGGCACAAGCTATTACATATCTTGAAAACTGTGATAGTAGTATTAGTAGCTGGTAAGAGGCATTTATGGCCCTATAGGTTGCAAATGTTTTGAAGTGTTACTCTAAGTTGCACATATTTTGGATAAAGATACTGTATCTGAAATCTATATCTGTATCCACATGGTGATAGTTTTACTAATACACATCAAAGTTGTTTCCCAAGTATGTTAGTAATACTATATATATATATATATATATATATATATATATATAAGAGAGAGAGAGAGAGAGAGAGTCTGGTCACAAAATCAGGATATGATATGGTTAATATATGCCAAATAAATACATACATGCATATATATTTATATATAGAGAGAGAGTTGGTGGGCTAGTTTGTGTGGTTGAGTGCTTTGAGCTTTGTACAGGAGGTCTCAGGGTCAATTGTTCAAGATGGTTCGCTTTTGTTGTGTGCTTTATTCGATATTCCTACTAGATTAGTATTGTATCTTGTATCAACAAGTTTACACTGGGTTCCATTGGAAATGTAGAAAAGTGAACAAGTTTACATTGGGTATCATTCGAAATGCAAAAGTGTCATGGGTAAGTTGTTCAATCTGGTTGGCTTTTGTTGTGTGCTTTATTCTATGTTCCTACTAGATTGGTATTGTATCTAGTATCAACAAATTTACAGTGGGTTCCATTGGAAATGTGGAAAAGTGAACAAGTTTACACTGGGTATTATTCGAAATGTAAAAGTGTCCTGGGTTCCATTGGAAATGTGGAAAAGTGAATAAGTTTACACTGGGTATCATTCTAAATGCAAAAGCGTCTTGGAGTTTCTTTTAGAGGTTTACATATATATATATATATATATATATATATATAT
>LPNX011064462.1:74996-85275 GCA_001517045.1 Pseudotsuga menziesii
AAGCCTAAAAGAGAGTTAAATCAATAAGGAATACCCAAGCCCCATATATATGAAATGGTTGATACGTTGACCAAAATGGTCAAATTGTTGGCTAAAACGGTTGATACACGTTTCAAAAATCTGAAACACCACTGAAACTTTGTAGTGATGTTTCAAAAGAGTTTTGAGCAAGGAAACGTAGAAACACATTTCCAGCTCCTTGGGGTGGAGTTTATGGTAACATAGGTTTCATTCCTAAAAATAAATTTTAGGAAGTATAGGACTATTGAGAAAATCTAGAGGAAAGGATAAATGTTCCAATCGATATTATCAGTACTGTAATGATATTTGACTTTGCATGAGCAAGACTTGGGAACCGAGGAATGAAGTTTTCCTTTAAAGCACCAAAAGTGTGACACCAAAGCTAACCTCTTCTCATAGCTTCTAAAAAGAGCTTCAACTTCGTTGTTTCCAAGCTACTGCTGCTAGGGCTTCGGAATGTAGATTCCTAGAGAAACGAAACCTTTGCAGGTCCATACCTTACTGAGGTCATTAATATACACTCACAAGCCCAAGAACTAGTTTATGGTGTAGTCTATAAATGGATTATTGTTTGGATGGGTTTCTTGGTAATTTTTTCGGACAAAATATGACTGAAATGGTTCAAATCACAAAATGGGGGTGTCCATAGGTTTTTTGCACTAACAAAAATGCAATTTGAACAATGCAAAATCGTGATTTTAGCAAAAAAAATCTGCAGATTCCGTAAAAAATGACGAGAAAAGTCCAAAGTGTCAAATGACTAGCCTACTCCCTAGTTTACGGACGAAATCTAACTAAAATTGTTGAAATCATAGAATCCGGGTGTCCATAGTTTTTCTGCAATAAAAAATGCAATTTGAACAATGCAAAATCACGAATTCAGAAAAAAATGATCGACACATTCCGTAAAAAATGACCAGAAAATTCCAAAGTGTCAAATGATTAGCCAAATCCCTAGTTTACAGTCCTTAATTAGATCTGTGGTCTATT
This sequence comes from Pseudotsuga menziesii, assembly GCA_001517045.1. NCBI lineage: Eukaryota > Viridiplantae > Streptophyta > Pinopsida > Pinales > Pinaceae > Pseudotsuga > Pseudotsuga menziesii. The sequence goes on from LPNX011064462.1 coordinate 76,008, forward strand.
AGTCTTAATGCTTACCTGTGTGCAGCCAAAGAATTGGGTAGTTCATTTCCATCATTGTAAAATATTAGTGTTCATGGCCCTAGAATTAGGAAAGCACAGCATAATGTCAATTGACATTAGAATGATGTTTTCAAATATGTTATTCAGGGATAACACTGGTAAGCAATAAATGTATTATTTCGTTTTAGTAGAAGAAACATAACAGTAAGGACCGGTGTATGGTCCTATCTAAAATGTTAAGAGTCAAAAATGTCATTTTCATAGAAATAGTCAGGAAGTAGTATGAAGGCCAGCAACAGTGGCACATTGATGCATATTGATCTATGGTTTACTTCATGATGCCTATGCTTGCGTCCTTCCTACAACTCTCAAAGGTTTTTAGAGCTAGATTTATTTAATATGGAGAGTTGAATATAGATACAAACTGAAAGGGATTGCACTCAGAAAGGATTTAAAATCAATAGGGGGATTTAAAAATGAAGAAAACAAGGGAAGAGACATGGTGCAGAGTTTATACTCGGTCAATGCATTATGCTACTTCCTAGGATTGTCCATTGTTAATTTTTATCGTGAAACATGCAAATTTTCTTTTTGCACAATAATAGGATTCACCACCATAATAATAGGTTTGTTTAATGATACCATTGCCTAAAATATTTTGCCATATTCTTAACTCCATGTGAAAAATAAATTAATTGCATATAAAAAAAATTTCAACAAAATTAGAGACTAATTTTTTTTTTGTTCAAACATAATCTACCAACTCGTGTAAATTTGGTAACAATAAAGCCTTTCACTATTTTTGGCATTTTAAGTGTATATATAACATGTTGATGAAAAAATTGATAACCTTAGACTTGCTGATTTAATGTTGTTTGTGCAAAGTGGAGGTGACAATCTTCACCTTTTAAGTTTCTTCTTGTCTAAAGTAATGTTCATCTGAAAATGTGGAACAATGTATTAGAATCATTTATGTCGTTTCTCTCTCTCTCTCTCTCTCTCTCTCTCTCTCTCTCACACACACACACACACACACACACACACACACACACCCACACCCACACCCACATGATTATCGTGCAAGTAACTCTAGTAATTTCAACATGGTTTGGGCATATGTGCAAAAAAATAATAATCTTGAATTTGGGACAACTTCACTTATTTAGTTTTAATTTTTACAGCCAGAGGACTGGGATGATGAGGAGGATGGTGAATGGAAAGCTCTAACCATTCCAAATCCAGAGTACAAAGGACCCTGGAAGCCAAAGGTGCTTGATTCAAACTATTATAATTTTATTTTTTATATATCATTCCTTGCTTATTTTGTTGTATACTAATTGTGCTTCCTTATATTGCTGTGTCTAGTTGTGCATTATTATAATGTTGCATCTATTGTTTTGGTAGAAAATCAAGAATCTGAAGTACAAAGGAAAATGGGTTGTTCCAATGACTGACAATCCAGGTAAACTATTGAATTTCAGTAACACTTTGACTGAAATTACCCATTGTCTATATATTTCAAGTTTGTTTAGTTTTTCATATTCATTGCTTATTCATGACTTTGGGATACATTGTAAGCAGATTTCAAGGATGATCCAGAACTCTATGTTTCCCCCAATCTAAAATATGTAGGAATTGAAAATTGTGATTGCAGTATTAGTAGCTGGTAAGAGGCATTTATGACCCTATAGGTTACAAATGTTTTGAAGTGTTATTCTAAGTTGCACATATTTCAGATACAGGTACTGTATCTGAAATCTATATCTGTATCCATTGGGTGATAGTTTTACTTGCACATGTCAAAGTTGTTGCCCAAGTATGTCATTAATACTATATATATAACAGAGAGAGAGAGTTTGGTCACAAAATCAGGATATGATATGGTTAATATATGTCAAATAAATATATACATGCATATATATTTATATATAGAGAGAGAGTTGATGGGCTAGTTTGTGTGGTTGAGTGCTTTGAGCTTTCTACAGAGGTCTCAGGGTCAATTTTTCAAGATGGTTCACTTTTTTGTGTGCTTTATTCGATATTCCTATTGTATCTCGTATCAACAAGTTTACCCTGGGTTCCATTGGAAATGTGGAAAAGGGAACAAGTTTACATTGGGTATCATTCAAAATGAAAAAGTGTCTTGGGTTAGTTGTTCAAGCTGGTTGGATTTTGTTGTGTGCTTTATTCGATGTTCCTACTAGATTGGTATTGTATCTTGTATCAACAAATTTACAGTGGGTTCCATTGGAAATGTGGAAAAGTGAACAAGTTTACACTTGGTATTATTCGAAATGCAAAAGTTTCCTGGGTTCCATTGGAAATGTGGAAAAGTGAACAAGTTTACATTGGGTATCATTATCAATGTAAAAGTGTCATGGAGTTTCTTAAAAACACATTTCTAGCTCGTTGGGGTGGAGTTTACGGTAACATAGGTTTCATTGCTAAAAATAAAATTTAAAAAGTATAGGACTATTGAGAAAATATGGAGGAAATGACGAATGTTCCAATCGATATTATCAATATTGTAATGATATTTGACTTTGCATGAGCGAGGTTTTGGAACTAAGGAACGAATTTTTCCTTCAAAGCACCAAAAGTGCAACACTAAAGCTAACCCCTTCTCACAGCTTCTAAAAAGAGCTTGAGCTTCACTGTTTCAAAGCTACTGCTACTAGGGCTTAGGACTATAGATTCCTAGAGAAACGAAATATTTGTGGGGCCAGACCTTACTAAGGTCATTAATATACACTCACAAGCCCAAGAACTAGTTTATGGTGTAGGCTATAAACCGTTTATTGTTTGGATGGGTTTTCTGGTAATTTTTTTAGATGAAATCTGACTGAAATTCTTGAAATCACAGAACCGGGGTGTCCAGAGGTTTTCTTCACTAAAAAAAATGCAATTTGAACAATTCAAAATCGCGATTTCAACAAACAATTATCTGCACATTCCGTAAAAAATGACCAGAAAATTCCAAAGTGTCAAATGATTAGCCAACTCCCTAGTTTATAGACAAAATATGACTGAAAGTGTTGAAATCACAGAATCCGGGTGTCCATAGGTTTTTTGCAATAAAAAATGCAATTTGAACAATGCAAAATCACAATTTCAGCAAAAAATGATCGGCACATTCCATCAAAAATGACCAAAAAAGTCCAAAGTGTCAAATGATTATCCAACTCCCTAGTTTACACTCCTTAATCAGATATGTGGTCTATTACTCTTAATGCTCACCTGTATATAGCCAAAGAATTGGGTAGTTCATTTCTAGCATTGTAAAATATTAGTGTTCATGGCGCTATCATTAGGAAAGCATAGCATAATGTCTGTTGACATTAGAATGTTATTTTCAATTATATTATTCATGAATAACACTGGTAAGCAATAAATGTATTATTTCCTTGTAGAAGAAGAAACATAACAGTAAGGACCAGTGTATGGTCCTATCTGAAATGGTGAGGGTCTAAATGTCATTTTCATAGAAATAGTCAGGAAGTAGTATGAAGGCCAGCAACAGTGGCACATTGGTGCATATTGATCTGCAGTTTACTTCATGATGCCTATGCTCGTGTCCTTCCTACAACTCTCAAAGGTTTTTAGATCTAGATTCAGTTAATATAGAGAGTTGACTCTCAATACAAACTGAAAGGGATTGCACTAAAAAAGGATTTAAAATCAATGGAGGGATTTGAAAATGAAGAAAACAAGGGAAGAGACATGGTGCAGAGTTTATACTCAGCCAATGCATTATGCTACTTCCTAGGATTGTCCATTGTTCATTTTTATTGTCAAACATGCAAATTTTCTTTTTTCACAGTAATAGGATTCACCTCCATAATAATAGGTTTTTTTAATGACACCATTGTCTAAAATATTCTTCCATATTCTTAACTTTATGTGCAAAATAAATTAATTGCATATAAAAAAAATTCAACAAAATTAGAAACTAAATTATTTTTTTGTTCAAACATAATCTATCAACTCGTGTAAATTTGCTAATAATAAAGTTAACTATTTTATCATTTTAAATGTATATATATTATGTGTTGATGAAAAAATTGATAACCTTAGACTTGTTGATTTAATGTTGTTTGTGCAAAGTGGAGGTGACAATCTCCATCATTTAAGTTTCTTCTTGTCTGAAGTAATGTTCATCTAAAAATGTGGAACATTGTATTATAATAATTTATGTCATTTCTCTCTCTCTCTCTCTCTCTCTCTCTCTCACACACACACACCCACACCCACATGCATATCGTGCATGTAACTCTAGTAATTTCAACATGGTTTGGGCATATGTGCAAAAAAATAATAATCTTGAATTTGGGACAACTTCACTGATTTAGTTTTAATTTTTACAGCCAGTGGACTAGTATGATGAGGAGGATGGTGAATGGAAAGCTCCAACCATCCCAGATCCAGAGTACAAAGGACCCTGGAAGCCAAAGGTGCTTGATTCAAACTATTATAATTTTATATTTTGTATATCATTCCTTTCCTATTTTGTTGTATACTAATTGTGCTTCCTTATATTGTTGTGTCTAATTGTGCATTCTTATAATGTTGCATCTATTGTTTTGGTAGAAAATTAGGAATCTGAAGTACAAAGGAAAATTGGGTTGTTCCAATGATCGTCAATCCGGGTAAACTATTGAATTTCAGTAACACTTTGACTGAAATTGACCATTCTCTATATATTTCAAGTTCGTTTAGCTTTTCATATTCATTCCTTATTCATGACTTTGGGATGCACTATAAGCAGATTTCAAGGATGATCCAGAACTGTATGTTTTTCCCAATCTGAAATATGTAGGAATTGAGTTATGGAAAGTATGTGATAGATCGGTTTTCCTTGTGTTATTCGTTTATATAAACTATTTTCATATAATAAATGTTCCTTGGAAACTATATTATTTAGTTCTTTACTTTATTTTTCTAGGTCTGCAGGTCATCATACTTTTAACATGTTAAAATTGCATTTAATCAGGATGAAAAGGAAGCTTTTGAAGTGGAAGAGAAAAAGAAAGATGAGGTTAGTGTATTGTGTACTTTAAATTTTAACATTTACAAAGATAAGGTGGATCAACATGCTTTGCAATGAACTATAATATATTTTCTCTTGGTATTTTTCCTGTATGTTGCATAAGATGTTTATTAACATTGTAGAAGGTGAAACCTTTCTTCGTCATAGTCCAAAACTCGATTTCCCTTTGTATACTAATGAATTAGAATACCAAGGCACTACCTCTTAACTGAGAAACTCAGTCTATAAAGAATACCAAGGCTTAAGTTTCTTTCTTTGCATGCAAAGATGGGAAACTTTATTTGGCAAGATAAGAAGGGATATAAAGTATTTTTGACGAGCTTCTTTTTAAGAAATTCATTTAAATTGAATGGGAAAACATGTTTACATCACTTTTATCATAAATTATGCAGATCACACTTAAGAGAGTTATTTTTACAGTCTCGTCACCTTCTCAGACATGTTCACTTTATTCCATCTCTTTTTCAGGTCTGTCATTTAAGTAGGGAAAGGCAAAAATGTAAATTTCAGTTTTTAAACATCTAGTTAGATTATGTTACATCGGAAGTCAGACAAGCTAGTTTTTGAACTTGGCTTGTGTTTGCATACATGTTTTTTTCACTCAGACATTTACCATAAGCTACTTCAATACCAACATTTTATAAGCAACCTTCTTTGTATCCTTTTTGTGTGGCAGGTGGAAAAGAGACAACAAGTTTAAGGAACATGGAACATTTAAAGAAAATTACTTATATGTCCCTATGCATGGAATCCATCTTCAAAATGTTGATGGTGATCGACCTACAAGAACTTTTCCTATTAATGTTCAATGCAGTATAATTTTGATGTATTACAAGATATTTAATTCCAACAAGCAGTGGGATTTTTGTGCCAAGAGGCAGTGTACACCCCAGTATAGGGGAGATGTTGTCATGTAACACGTTATGTAATGTAACATGATAAAAATAATAAATACATATTGGCTCCATTATGCTTGAAAAAATGCTCCATTACACTTTATATATCAACCTAGATCCATCCTAATACTGGATCTACCAAGTGCCAAGAGGGATCAAATCCTCAAGTTTTGCACTCTAAATATGGTTTGCACCTTGATGGATTTGATCCCTCTTGGTGCTTGGTAGATCTAGAGTTGGGTGAGTGATTTTGGACTATCTTGGTGATGTAGTATTTCTAATTTATAGTTCATTGTTTTTCTATTGAGATTTGTTTATTGGATTTTGCAAGAGTGAACTTAACTAAGTGAGACATTGAGTATGAAGAGCCTATTGCTGAGGCTTTTCCATTGGGTATGAATATCTTGCTACTGATGATTTCAAGCTGCTAAGTATGGGTTAATTGAAGCTGCTGCACGGGGATCTAAGAATGACTTATCAACCAAGTACAAGTGGGATGGTTTAGCCATTGTAATAATTTGAAAAGTCATTGATATACAAGATGAGTTTCATGTAAAGTTATATGGAGATAGTTTTTGAGAAAACACATACTTATTGTAATATTTTACATTTCATATAATATAACTTGTGCAGTTTAAAACTTATATGGTTGTACTTTATATTATTTATAAGTGTTGTAATTAACTAATTAATGTGACATTGCATAATTCACACGTGTATTAGATGATGATAAATAATGGATGATTTTTTTTTAAAATTTAAACATAATATCATATTAAAAATTTATATTTATTAATAATGGACACCATTAAAACTACTAAAATATAATAACCACACATAAAACGACTAAAAATTACTAAATTAGTGACCAATAAATGAGATTATTGACCAAAATTCACATATAAAATGACCAAAAATTTAGAGATACATGACCAAACAATGAGATATAAATGACCAAAAAAATGACCAAAATCCGCATATCAATGACCAAAAGCAGTTTTGGTGGCTAATTTATGGTCTTTTATTACACAACCAAATTTTGTCATCTTCTAGTTTGTCGTGTGGTCATTAATTTGGTCATTGAGTCAAATATATGACTAAATTAATAACCAAATATATGACCAAATTAATGACCAACTGATGAGCTATAAATGACCAAAATAAAAATGACCAATTTTGGTCACGTAATAAAAGACCGTAAATTAGCCACTAGCGATCGCCAAACCAAAAGTGGTCATTGATATGGGGATTTTGGTCATTTTTTTGGTCACTAATCTCTCATTTTCCACTAGTGATGGATTCATATTTCATAGATTTCCCCAAGCCTCTACAATTCCAAGAAACCATTACGCATTATCTATTGGGAATGGAGGTAGAGAGACCTCCCTTGGGTGTCCTTGCTCTGGTATTTCGTCCAATGGACATTTCTAGATTCGATTGGATTCCTTGCATTTCTTTCCTTTTTGCTTCTTCCTCTCTTGCTTCTTTGAGGGATTTCGTCCCTGCCTTTTTCGAAGGTCTTTCAAATGTCTCATCTTCCAACGAGCCTGACATTTCTGGGGGTTTCTTCCTTATTATGTCTGCATAAGAGGGTGAAGAAGAGCCTCTTACTGGGGAGCCAAGATGAGAAGGGAGAGTCCCTGTGTTGTCTTCCTCAAATGCTGAAGAATGGTCCTACTGTTCCATTTCTTTTGCTATGACAGGAGGGTCTTCCTGGGTGCTAAGAATTTCAAAAGGATTCGAGGATGCTTTTTCCCAAGGAGGAATTGTGATCCCTTCCACCTAATGCTGCTATGTGATGTACGCAATGGATCATTTAGGAGCCCCTTTTTCTCTAGGTTTACTAAATTTCTTTGTCAAGACCAGATTCTGCACCTTCTTCCATTGCCATCCTTTCGCCTTCTTCGAGTCATCCTCAACCTTATTTTTACAATGTCTTACAAAGCGACCATATTCATGACAATGCCTACGCCTAAAAGGCATATTTCGTAGTCCAATTCTTGTACATGAGACCAGTCTTCCACTGTTAGTTTTATGGCTTATGGGATCCCTGTTTCCAGATCAACCTCTACACATATTCACGCATAGGAGTATTGATCCTTTCTAGGCTAATATGTCGATATATTTTCCTAGAGTATTCCCAATAGATTCTAAAGTTTTTGGGCTCTAACAGTGCAAGGGCGGATGGGGAAGGTGTACACAAATTGGGACAACCAAAGGTATGTCTTGAGCTGGATCAAAGTTCGATGTCCATTTGTTCAAATACAGGCCCCTAGGGCCGATGAATTATGGCTCGTTTCTGAAAATAAGATTCCTATCTTCTATGCTTTCAAAGATGAAAACAAAGTATCCCTTCCCAACAAAATGGTTTTTGATTCCTTCTGAGGCCAAAAATCTCCAATTTCTATTCAACCACGATTCGATGGATCTTGGGGATGGCCATAAGCAAGTAAAATGTCCGATAAGTCCCTATTCAACAAGATTCAAGGAAGCACGACAATGTTCTTCAACCGAGAGAGCAACTGTTGGGATGGCCTCCATTTTCTTGACAAACTATTGCTAAGAAGTTGTAGAAGATCACTTGTTGCAGGCTGCTACAAGTTTCTTGAAAGTTGTGAGCTTAGGAGGAAGAGGAGGGGGAGGCTTAGCGCCCCCTCCTGGGGCCATGGCAACGAAGAACAATAGGGGGTGACACACAAAAAGGAGCGCGTGTAGAGTACTAGGGTTCAAGAAAATGTAGGAAAAATCAAAAGGCCAAACAAGGGGGAAAGTTGAAATTCGTGTCTCCTCGAAAATTTTTATGCCTTATAATTTAAATGTTATTTTTTGTTATATAAAATAAAATTTTAATTAAAATAAATAAAACCACAACTTTGAATAGTTTTATCATATGATTTTGATCATAAATATTGGATAAGCTAAACCAAGGAGTGTATTTAAGAGATTTTAAATTGGGTTTACAGAATATAGTTTAAAATTTTTATTGTATATGTTATAATATTTAAATGTTATTTTTTTTATATAAAATTAAATTTTAATTTAAAAAAAAAACAAAACTTGGATTAAATTGATTGAAGTTATTTTTCACATTTTTAAAATTTGTTTGTGAAGTGATTATATTATATTATATATTTTGATAATGCTTATATGTATAAGATAAATAGAAATATGTAATTTTTTTTTAGTTTTTATAGAGTTCTGATTATTGTTATAGGAATAATTTTTAAAAATTTTAAATAAAAATTAAGTTAATTCTAATTTTTATATGAATTTATAGTAACATTTTAAAGAATAAAATTGAAATTTTTATGAATTTATGATATTA
>LPNX011064462.1:85688-197242 GCA_001517045.1 Pseudotsuga menziesii
ATTTTTTAAATTAATTAAATGACTGTCTATTAAAAGATGAACATTGTCACATCTTCTCCCCTTATCTCGACGATGGAGAGGACACGACTACACTGCTGCTACTGTCTATCAAATGGGAAATCTAGCCCCATGAACATAATAATAAAAAGCATTGAACAATAAATTATATACATATGCATAATACATGCAAATACACAACGGAAGCAAATATCATTCAACACATTCATCATGTTCATAATAACTCATAAAACAAATACATTGCAGAGTTAAATACAATAAATACTTATCTTGAAAAGGAGATGTCCTGGAACTAGCTATGTCCCTGCACCGTTCCACCCAACCATAGGCCAGTGTGCTCATCAATCTCTCAGCACCACTGCCACCCCCAAGCTGGGCATGATTTCCACAAGGAACTAGGGAACAACAGGCTCACACATAGCCAAATACACATCAAATTCAACCAAGCCAAACAAAGTTGTGTTTATCAGGATGCTAAGACAGTGGAAAGGGAGAATTACTAAGCTAGTGAGCTCAACCACAAAGTTATGGACACCTACACAAGATCTTGCTTGGCCTCCACAATACTGACACACCCAACATAAGGAAATATCCCCTTCTCTACTACATAGTCCCTCAGGCCATACCTTCCCTTCTAGTGCTCTTCACGATGTGCATAGAAGAATAACCAACCCCTCTTGATCTCTCTGTGAGGTTCCTCTCCTTACTAGATATATCAATCCAATTCTGGCCTCTTCCACTCCTAATCATTCAGACTAAAGCAAGGATTTGCAGGACAACAAAACACAAGTGTCAGGTATGGACAAAAACGTCATGGGAACCAAAATCGAAAATGGTAAAAGGGGGAAAAAAGACATGGGTGAGCAATATGAATTTGGGAACCGTTTATGGGCACTATGGAAGCAAAATGACCTTATCAAACACCCAAAATCATGAGTCTCCTCTCCAATTCGTTGTGCAACACAAAACCGAATTTTTGGGCATGGAGAAAATGGGGAAATGACAAAAAAACATGAATATCTACTGCACATTCACTCAACAATGAAAAAATGGGTTTTCCCAACCATTGAAATGAAGGTAATTGCAAAACATGTGAAGGAGATATCCCAACAAGCTTCAACTGCGTGAGGAAATGAAGGACGTGAATGCATAATGGGATGGGAAGCAATTTTTGGGTGATAACTTGCCCAATAAGTTAAAATCATGTTTTTAAAAAATGATGGCTTGCCCCGATTCGAATTTGAATTCCATACTCTTCCATTCCCCATGCATTAACTTCCTCAACCAATTTCTGGAAGAAATAAATGATTGGGTGAATAAGACAAAAAAGGTAGTTGACAGCTTTATGGGTTCTCCCATTGACATTTGGATTTACTCTATTGGATCAAGGGTTTGAATATTTTCCCTCCCCTATTCCTTATGAAATCATGCCCCTATCTCTTTAGTGTTGCATTGACATAGCTAGCTGTGGGTATTTTTATTAATTGCATATTTACATGTCCAAAATTATATTGTTCCTGGTTAGCACATGAACCATATGCATCGTTTTTAATTGTCAAACCATAAAACACTAAATCCATACTGGGGCCTTGGCCTTGAACTTCACACCATGATTTAATACACTATTTACATCAGTTACAATTTAATGCAATTGGGGTAAAAACTGGGGTATTACATTCCCCTCCCGCTTACAACAACACTGTCCTTAGTGGTTTACAAAATTGAACAAAAATGCTACGCTAGCACTACCTTAGTGCTCTGCAAAATTGAATAAAAATGGATGTGCCAATCGTATGGAATCCTACATATCCCATGTAGCCTCATCAGGACAATAGTGCTTCCACTACACCTTTACCTGTCCAACGGCTCGATTCCGGAGCACTACGACCTTCTTGTCAAGGATGCACAATGGCTTAGTTTGGAACTCTCCCTCGGGTTCCACTTGAATCACATTCCAATTTATCACATGGTTAGGATCATGTACATATTTCTTAAGAAAAGAAACATGAAAAACATTATGAGCTCTAGTGCTAGCAGGAAATGCAAGTCTATATGCAATTGGCCCTATTCTTTCAAGCTCTTCAAACGACCCACAGTATCTAGGTGACAACTTGGCACAACTTCCAAGCTTCAAGGAACTCATCTTTTCCCTCACTCTAAGGTAAACATGATCCCAAACAATAAAATATCTATGCACTCTATGCTTATCGGCATAGCTTTTCTGTCTGTTCTAAGCTGCTTTCAGATTCTTCCCGATCTTTGCAACCTCTTGCTCCATTTCCTTGAGAAAATATGGACCAAGCATAATCCTATTTACTGGATTATCCCATTTCACTGGTGTTCTACACCTTCTTCCATACAAGGCTTCATAAGGACTCATCCCCAACGATGCTTGTTGCCCATTGTTATATGCAAATTCTACCAAGTGTAAATAATCCTCCCACTTGGATGGTTTCTCCATCACATACATGCGAAGCATGTCTTCAAGCACCTGATTCACTCTCTCTATCTGTCCCTCAATCTGTGGATGGTAGGAAGTGTCGAGGTTCAACTTGGTACCCAAATCTGCAAATAGAACCTTCCAAAAATTGGAAGTGAAATTGTGATCCCTGTTAGATAATATTTCCTTAGGCAATCCATGCAATCTAAAAATATCCTTTAAGAATATTTTGCAATGGCATCAGTCTTATAAGTGGACTTGACCTATATAAAATGAGCTGCCTTTGTCAACTTGTCCACCACAACCATGATGGAATCATGTTTCCTATAAGTCATTGGCAATCCTGTAATGAAATCCAAGGAAACAACTTCCCATTTCCATTCTTGATCAGCCAAAGGCTGCAACAAACCTGCTGTATGTTGATGCTCAACCTTCACATGCTGACATTCCATGCACTTTGACTCATATACTCAACAATGTCCTTTTTCATTCCTAGCCAAAAATATTTCTTTCTGGCTGTAGCAATTGTCTTCTGATATCCTAGGTGACCAGAATATGGAGCTTAATGGATCTCATCCATAACAATTCTCCTCAAATAGGATACATTTGGAATATAAATCTTTTTCTTATAAGTAAGAATTCCATCTTCTTCCAATTTATATCCCTCATACTTCTTTTCAATACTTTGCTATTGCAACTTGTCCTTGACCTGCACATACAATTCATCTTGAGCAGTATGATTAACAATTGGTTGTCTCAAATCTTATTGGAAAATACTAAGAAATTCCAAGTTTATTTCATGCACCTTCCTGCTGAGCACACCAACCACTTTGTTTTCTTTCCCTTTTATGTGTTTGATCTCAAAATCAAACTCACATAAAAAACTCCATCCATCTAGCTTTTCTATCATTTAGAGTAGGCTGATCAAACAAATACTTCAAACCACAATGGTCTGTCCTTAACTCAAACTTTCTTCCCATTAAGTAATGCCTCCACATCTTAAGGGCATGTACTATGGTTGTAAGTTCTAAATCATAAATTCAATAGTTCTTCTCACGATCCTTCAACTTTCTTGACTCATAGCATACCACATGGTTGTTTTGCATAAGGACTCCTCCAAGACCTTGACTGCATGCATCAGTACACACCACAAAATATTTTTCTGGGTATGCAATCTTCAAGACTGGTGCACTCGTGAGAAGATTCTTCAACTACTGGAAGATTTCTTCACACCTTGGTGTCCTTTCAATTTTTATTCCCTTCTTTTTCAAAGAAGTTATGGAATCTGCAACCTTGGAGAATCCTTCAGTGAATCTCCTGTAGTATCCTACAAGGCCCATAAAATATCTTACATCTATCACATTTCTTGGGATTAGCCAATTCATAATGGCCTCAATCTTTTCAGGGTCTACAAATATGCCCTCATCTCAGATAATGTGAGACAAATAATGAATCCTATCTTTATAGAAGTCACACTTGCTCAACTTTGCATACAGATTATGCTCCCTGAGCAATTGCAATGTCAATCTCAAATGTTTTTCATGCTTTTCCTCATTCTTAGAATAAATAAGAATGCCATCAAGGAAAACAAGAACAAACTTGTCCAAATAACTGCTGAAGACACTATTCATAAGGCACATAAATAGTAGCTGGTGCATTTGTGATACCAAATGGTACCACTACAAACTCATAATGTCCATATCATGTTTTGAAGGTTGTCTTATGAATGTATTCATCCTTGATTCTCACCTGATGGTAACCAAACCTTATATCAATCTTAGAAAATACATTTGCTCCTCTCATTTGATCAAAGTGGTCATCAATCCTAGGAAAAGGGTATTTATTCTTCATAGTGACTTTGTTCAACTATCAGTACTCAATACATAGCCTGAGTGTACCATCCTTCTTCTTCACAAACAGAACTGGTGCTCCCCAAGGAGACACACTCTGCTGGATGTATTTCTTCTCCATCAACTCTTGCGCCTGCATCTTTAGCTCTAGCATTTCTGGTGTACTCATCATGTAGGGTGTCTTGGACACTGGTGCTGCTCCTGGCACAGTTTCAATTGTGAAATCAATGCCCCTCATTGGAGGAAGACCTGAAATTTCCTCAGGAAAAACATCCCTGAATTCCTGCCACACATGAAAGTCCTCCAACCTAGGAGTCTCATTCTTTGTTGCCTCCAAAACATAAGATGCATACACTCTGCAACCTTTCCTACAGAACTTCTTCATCTGCGTGGCTGAAATATGTCTAACAGAAATCACCTTTGGAATGCCTTTGACAACCCTTAACTTACCTCCTTCATCCAAGCAGTCAAAAGTCTTGTTGTATCAAGGACCCAAAAACCACCATATACTCACCATATACTCATCATTTCAAGGGTATCAAGGACCCCAAAACCACCAATAAAGTGGGAACAAAGAATTTTTCAAGACTATCATCATCATATTCAAGGTCTCCATATCATCAAAACCATATCCAATGATTCCACTATATATCTTCATCACCACAAGAGTACCAACACCACAAAATAGGGGTACAAATACCTCACTACTAGTTTGCAACACCTTATGGGCTCCATATGCAAGATCACAAGGCTACAACATGCCAATGACTATATAACGTCCAAGGGCCATCAAACCACCAAATGTTTGGGTTCAAGACCCAAAATTCCAAGGAAACCAAGGATCCCATAAGAATGGGTTCCAACATACCACTATACATGTGGGTTCCAATACCCAAGTCTCCACATGCAAGAGGATTAATATCTAATCTTGTGGGCTCAAGGATCCCACAAGAACTTAACAACCTTAAGACCATCCAATGCAATAAATGGGCTCCAACATCAACACATCAAGGGACTTACACACATGAGCCACATCATCCATCTAATAAGCAATAAGGATACCAAAACAAGTACACACATAATGAGTAGCACAGACCAGTAACCAAAGATCAACAAGGATTAAGGAACTCGATAATGGAATCAAATGGGACCAAGATACAACTTAGGGGCACTTGACCAAGTCAATGGGTAACTATAGAATTTTCCATTGTTCCAAGGCCTCCAGGGGCTTAAAACTTGGGCTTGGATAAGGTCAAAATGGCTCCTCTGACATAGAAAACCACAAACAAAACACTAACCCTCAGGGGCTCCACAAGGGGCACCAAGGACTCAATAGTTGGAATCAATGACCAGACACCATTGGAATCAATGGAAACTTAATCAACACAAACTACCTAGTGGAGTCACCATTTCTATTTTGGAGAAAATACTGTAGTGATATTTTGGAATAAATCACCAAAAAGTGACACCCAATAGAAAGAAACTCAATTCAAATAAGTAGTAATCTCCATTATTTAATCCAACAGTTTTAAATGTACAAAGAAGGTATGTATGAACTTACTTGGTTCCAGATGGTTGAAATAGAATCTCGAGTCTTTCATTCTCAACCTTCCACATGAATATTTGAATGAAATCTGTAAATAAAACAAAGAACAAGAAAATATCAATGTTTCCAAAATAAGGATTACAATTGATGAAACTTGCAGAATTTATTCTATCCAACATAAATAGTCAACATATGAAATGTACAAAAAATGTGGATGGAAAATAGATTTATTCTATATGTCGAATAACAACTCGATACAAGAATGATTGAACGTGATTATTGCTGCAAAACCATTATGAAACTGAGATTCTAGTCCTTCCACCAGATTTCTTCACCACTTGATCTCGATTCAAATCTCAAAATAGAAAATATGCTCAAGAAAGTATGGCTAAATTTATAACATACTAAAATCTTGCATGTAGAGATCTAGAAATAAAAAATTCTAGATATGGAATGGGAAACTACACACACAGGACATGGTTTGTGCAAACTGATTATAATTTTGACCAAATGAGGGAATACTTTGATTTCTCGAACTGAGGGCTTCTCCATAATATGCACTCCCAAGATTAAGACTATGACTAGTTTTTTCTTCTTTTATTCTCCTTTTATTCTCAAGAGGGAGTAGCTAGGAGAGTTAGAGATAGCTACATACAGATACGGGAAGTTGGGGAATGACCTCAACCAAAATGAAACACAAAAAGTAGCTTATATTTTTATTTTTAACTTCAAACAGATGGATACACGAGATGAACATATAAAGGGTGTGTATACACATGATGGACACATATAGGTTGCATATTCCTTGGAAAACTCAATGTTTTAAGAAGTTATTCCAAGATAAAAGTCTATCAAATATGACACAAGGATCAGAGGATGTCTGCAATGAGTAAAAATGATAATATTGGACCATCATAACATTTAGGGAATTTATGTGGCAAAATACAATATAACAATGTTGTGTAAAAGGTCAAGTGGTGTTTCTTTCACATTCCTAAATTGTCATGACTAATATGTGAACTTCGGAAAGATACAACCTTCTCAATCAATTTTGAATTCCTTCCTATGCAACTGTTGGGCATCTTTTGAGTGACTTGAAGGCTATGTACAATTGCATAGAAAAGAAAAGTGGCATTTTTCACATTCCTTTGACCTTCAGGAGCAAGTTCTAAAAATATACCACAACAAAATTTGGGCCCAAAATCCGATGGCTTCCATGTCTGAAATTCGACAGAAGCCAATCGGTAATTCGACAACAATTTTTTTTGTCATTTGTGGCATATAGTCAGATATTCGACCATATGCCAAACCCTGCCAAATTTTCAACGTACTGCATCGTCAAATTTCCGACTCCCATCTTATCGAAAATCCAACATCTCTTTGTTGAATGTGAGATAGTTCCCTTTAAAATTTCGTTCTTATGCTGTCGAATGTTAGAGGAATAATTTGTTGGATTTCTGACGGGGACGTGTTGAATGTACGATGAATCTTTAGTCAGTTCTTCGACTGTGATTTCTGAGTTTCCCAACTTCACCTTGTCGTTTGTGTGACGCTCAAGTCATCGGATTTTCGACGGGTGCGAGTCAGTTTCTCGATGGATCACTCTTTTCGTACTTATGGAAACCTCATTGAAGAAGGGCCATAGCTTGTCGGATAACCGATGGGCTTCTGTATATTTAAAAAACAAATATACCTCCAATTGCAGCAAGTTTAATACAAGATTTTCACAAAACCATCTCCTCTCGATACTTTTCTAAGATGTCTGTACAGATTTTATTGGTTGAATTAAATAATCCTAACAAAATCATAATGAATGAAGCCCAAGAAATGTCGTTTCAAAATAATTCAATAAAATGAGTTGTGATTTAAAAAAAACTACAATTCCAGACACATGAAAAACATCTTATGAAAATTGGTTCTTTAGTTAGGGAAATATTAAACTAGTCATACCTTATTACCAAATTGATCAGCCTATATGTAGTGATCCTTGATAGCTATTCACTATGCAAACATTAAACATTGAAAAAACTATATAATTAAAAAATAAAAATTGTACACATATCTATAGAATTCTAAAGAAATAGAATATTTGATAATATTGAGTTTGTTGACCAAGAGCTATCAAATCTTAAAGTTCAACCCACAAATATGGTCAACCCCAAGCATAGAATATGGTCACACCAAATTTGTTATTGAAAAAAACAACTTAATAAGAGAATCAAAGGACTTGGTTACGTTGACCATCATAGGAACTAACAAGATCCAACTCTAAGATTGATGGCCAAGATATAGTACTCAGCATAGAAATATATATATTTATAAGTACAATGAGTTTCAAAAATGTTACATCTGCCATGCTTATGTTGATACAATGCTTTATGCCTAGTTTTTAAAATGGTATTCATGGTCCAAAAGGTGGTATCGAGTTTTAAAAATACAACTATCTCAATAGATTATCCTTAAATCTCAATGGTTCCAATATTTCACAGAAGCTATTATCACAAGGTTTTGCAATTAGAACGTATGTTTCAAACCTCTAATTTGCTCAATAACTATCACAGTTTGCAACCCAATATAAGGTTAATACCTCAACTACTTGATTGTTTTTCAAATTATTTAATATTATTGTCGTAAGTTTGCATTAAACTGTATGATTATACGAGTATCCAATTTAATAGGGTTGGCACTAAATTGGAGAACCTAGTAAAGAGAAAAGGAATTAACAAATATTGCAATGAGAATGAACTTGAGTCATACTAAAGCTTGTGGGAAGCTCTACAATTTGGACAAAAAAAGTTAAGACTTCAAAGATCTTATCTCAATATGGAAATACCAAGTAGCACAATGGATCTATTAATCCTCATTATTCTCAGATTTTATTTTGAGCTAATAAAACTTCAAGCTTAAATTTAACTTCAGTACTTATTAGGCATTCATTTTCTAGTCATCACTAAGAGATTCAACTCAAGTTTTAATTATCATGTTACATTTCCACACAAGTTTCCTTTCTGAGCCAAGGCTCTCTCCATGTCATTCTCTTCCCATCTCCCCAAAAGAAAGGTGATTGGTAAGATTCAATTAGTCTTCCTATGCATGTCCTAAGAAAGAGAATACCCTAGATGAATAAATGTCATGTCATTGAATCCCAAGCATTGTTTGAAAAATATAACTACAACATTATTTTCTTTTTTCTTTTTGTCTTTTAGCACATTGACTCTGTCTATGTTAACAACACTATGAGGTATTCAAAGGACATCTAAGAAATCTTGTTTCATACTTTCTAGAGAAAATTGATAATATATTTCAAATCAGCAGTACAATCAAGAATAAACACTATACGATAGAAAATGGAACCAGCATGAACAATTTACCATTCTTTCAGATATCTGAGATGCCAAAGACTTGCCTCCAAACACAATGGTAGTTGTACAAAGAGTGTGCCCTCTACAATGAGGAAATGCATAAAGCCATTAATTTTCAAATTAGTTGCATGAGATAATTAACTTGCAAAAAACCTCATACAAACATCATATTTATGTCCATATATATCAAACATTACTATTACACTAGCATGAGATCATTGATTGACAAATATTTGGTAAAGTTAAATCTTCGGTATCTAACAGAAGAATTATAGCTATCTAAGTCCATTGATGATCCATCTTAAAATTTTATGTATAAACAGAGAATCCTTCATTGCTAATGCATATTCTTAAAGAAACATACAAAATCCCCCCTAGAACGACACCAACAGGATTTTCGTCGACAACCAATCCTATTGTGGCAATCTGCAAAAGGAATCAAATTATATAAAATAAATCTCTCACAGAAAGAATAAAATTTACATCATTTAAATTGGGCTTCTGTTAAAGAAGATTGCTTGCCTCTAGGAGAATGGGTTAAAAAAATTGAGCAAGGAAACGTCTCTCTTGTTTTTCTGTATCATCGTTCACCTACCAGCATCAATAGTAACTGTTAACTATAAACAAGAAAACCAAATACATTTTGAAAGAAAAAACACTCAACACCCAACTCATTTAAACACTATGCATCTATGAAACAAACAACCTAACAACCAATATTAATCCCAGTTCAAAATCTAAACGAAATATAAGATAACAAATCTACTAAAAAGAAACATAGGAAAGGAACAAAATTACATATGAAGTTCCTTAATTCAAATAAGGGACTGTAGTTACTCCCATGCCTTAGATTTTATTGTTGCCTTAGTTGAACTTTCATTCTCTTTTGGATCAGTAGACTACATCCATTCACCCAACAAATAGTCCAGTAATCCAGTAAATTTAATAATCCCCACAGCTGCATTGTGCATGAATTGAGAATAGAGTAGTTTTGACGGAATCAACTACCAGTTAGCCAAAATTCACGTGACTACTTAGTTATAAATGTAATAAATCTATAACTAACTATCTTAGCTTCCACCTCAGCCAACTCTTCTGACTCTCTGCAAGAAAAATATCCCACCGCAGTAGGCATAGAACAGCAAAAGCATATCAAACACTCCAGATAGAAAATCCCAGAGTAAGAGAAGAGAAATAGTTGTAAGAAAAACATACCCTTCCTCTATGAATCCTTCCCATAATGACCACAATCCAAATGCAAAGAACAATATTGTCGTAACATGATGACTCCATTTTCGAGATAACTGTACCAATTTAAAATGAAGTTAGAGTCTAAATCAAAATATCATAATCAAGAAACAACTACATTAAGTTTTTAACATAATGTGTAAAAATGAGGGGAAGAAGAGTGGAAACTAAGGAAGGTTAAAACCCCTCACATTTCAAAGTATGCAATGGGATACAGGGAACATGAGATGCTAAAAGTTAAAACATTCAGAAAATAAACATTATAAACAATAACCATGCATTCTAATATATATATCATCAAGGAATAAGACAGATAAAAAAGCATCAAATTCCACATTTACTATGTTGAACAAGTCATTGATTTTCTTATTAGTAGTGAAAATGAAAATACAGTGTTCAATCAATGTCCACTCACACAAATTCCACAATATCTATACGAAATACAACGACATGCACAATAAAAATATTAATACATTACAGCCATAGTGAACAATGACAACTAAAATCCTGAACTCAAACTTACAAGTGGACAAAATATAAGTTGCCATCAATTGTTGAACATCGTTGTCAGTATCATATATGACCCTGGTTATTGAGATGCCTATGCAATGTAAACATCATTTTCACTTCTTTAGTTGAGGGACTACTTTGAAAAGCCTCTGAAGTGTGTAAACACCAACCAGAAATTGAACTAACTACAACTGCCATATCATCCACAAATTCTAGTGTCTGACCTAAATAATTACACCTTGACCTTAGGACCTATTGTACCAAGAAGATATTGATATACAAGGGTATCTGGGTATAACTTCCCCAAAATGCAGCATCACCAATTTCCGTTTCCATTTATGAGACCCACCATTCTTTTTATATCTTTTGTGGTTTTTGTCACAATTGTCAGAAGGGGTTTTTCGGAATTAGTATTCCATCCTATGTGGTTTAGGGTTGGCTTAGTGAATATTAGAATTTTTTCCATGCTTCTTTTGATTTTCTTTTCACTAAAAGACGAGAAAAATAAGAGAGAAATGAGAATAAGAAAGAAGATTGCATCTTCAAACTAAAAAGCTTACTTGAACAATTCCTAGATGGAAAAAAATTATTTTGCTCCAAATGAAAATGAAAATCATAAATGTCTCCTTGGAATTGAAAATGCCACTTTTGCCTCCTCAAATTACTCTAGTTGTTGGACATTAAAATCATCGTACCTCTATGTTATTTATGTTTTGGGTTTTGTGTAGTGCATAAATGTTCTTTTTTTAGTTTTTAAGAGTTTTACTAGGGTTAGCAAATGGTAAGTTAGGGGTGTACTGTTAGGGATAGAAATTAGTGTATTTTTCAATGATTTTTTATCAAAGAAAAAAGAAATAATGGAAAATGTCCAAGGTTGTTTGGAACAAAATCCCCATGACATAAGTGGTTTCCTTCAATAGACCCTTGAGGACATTCAGGATCTCAAAGATACAGATGTTTCTATGCATACCCAAGCACCTAGACTGTTGGAACAACAGGAAGGGCAGTCCCCACATACAAAGATGAGCCCCTAGGATTAGTCAAATTAATCAATTATTGATCCTGTCTAAATACTAAAATGATTAATTACAGGCAAAAAATCATGATTTTTCTAGAATTGAAATAATCAAGATTAATTAGAAATAATTGCTAATTAATGGGAAATAGACAACGGTGCATGGAAAAGCACCAATAATGGTTGAAAACTAAATTTTTGAGGGGGTATTGTTTTCATTCCCATAGGCATGTGTTAATCAACATAATAAATTTTTTTTCCAAATTTATGCAAGGGTTTGCAAAGTGCATACTACTTGCCTCTTGTTCTCATTTTTTCATGGATTATAGAACAAATTTAGAAAACATAGGCCTATTTTTTTCCAGCAATCTTTTATGTTCATTTTTTTCATTTTTTCCCTATGTTTGAATATTGAAATTGGTCATTTCTTTGGCAATATGCCGAAAGCTAAAACCCCATTTTGGCAGTATGATGAACCTGAGGATGGGGTAAACATAATGAAATTACGTTGTAAGCTATGTGGAACAGATATGAAGAGGGGTTTACCACTTGAAATACCATTTGGAAAGAATCCCAAGACATGATGTTATAGTTAGTAGCATCCCCATAAATTATCCAAGATTCCATGAGGCTCCTCATGAGTTAGAAAGAAGGTTGAGTCGACAACTTAAAAACTTGAAAATTGTTTCTAGAGGAATAGCTAGATCCCCCATAGCCATAGGTGTATCAAATACTGGGGATTGTGAGAGGAAATCCATAGGTTCAACATCCGTGAGGACCTTTCCTGTATTTGTTCCAAGAATTAAATAGAAGTCACAACCATCCATTATTAAATCAGTGGTTAGAAAAAAGGAAGAAGTTGATAGTTGTGGCAAGGTATATGTTAGAGCAACAAATATTTGACCATTTCCAATACTAGTGTGTTCTCCTAGGGTATGCTTTTCATTGGCACTATTATTGGTCCAATTGGCCTACAATATAAAGCCCCTTACCTATGAGAAGTAGTGGTGGTGCACTCCTTCAAAAGGAAAAGGCTGATATAGGGACTCGACTAGAGGAACCGAGAAAATCATTAGGGGGCACTAGATGCATGGTATAGAATGATGGTTGGACAAATGGGAAGGGAAAGGCCCTTCTTAATTTCATAGTAAACTGCCAAAAGGCCACAAAGTTTATGATGCAGCTACACATGTTAAAGATGTAGCATTGTTATGTTTTTAGTTGGATGAATTTGTCAAAGCATTGTGCATCATGTGGTGCAGGTAATCACCAATAATGTTGCTAACTATGTAGGCACCGACACTTTTCTAGTGGAGAAAAACCCTACATTGTCTTTGACTCCACGTGTTTACTATTGCATTGATTGATCTCAAGGATATCAGCAAACTCACATTTTTCAATGCAACCATTGATCAAGGCATGAACATGACCAAATACATATATAACCATGCATTTATCCTTAGTCTCATGAGGTGATTCAGAAGGAACAAGGAGTTCTTGCACCCTGGAATTCCACATTTTTTCCACCAATTTCATTTCCCTCTTGTCCCTTAATTGTTGTGAGCTGAAGTTGAAGAGATGTTTCTTTTTTATGAGTGGCATGGTTGTGCCTATAGCACAAACTCATAAACCAACATGGATTTTGGCAAGTAGTGGAGGAAGAGTACTCAATCAACAAAATTTTGGTAAAGGTTCTTCATTTAGTTGATGGGGAAAAGCAAGGAGTGGAGGAAGTGTGCTCAATCAAAAATATTTTGGTAAAGGTTCTCCATTTAGTTAATGGGAAAACCATGCAATGGGCTACTTGTATGAAGAACTATGGATAGGGACAAAGAAGCTATCAACGCTTTCTATGAGTAAAGTTAGCCAACAAATGATGGCCTTGAGAAAAACTAATGTTTTGAGAGAGGATTAATCACTACTGGAATGGGACACTCCATTGTCCCATTCATGTCCTTGACCCCGCCTTTTCATATCTGTGTAATTTTTGTTTTAATGAGAGATATAAAATTGCTTTCACTACCCCTTGGGGGACTTATGC
Organism: Pseudotsuga menziesii; assembly: GCA_001517045.1. Taxonomy (NCBI): domain Eukaryota; kingdom Viridiplantae; phylum Streptophyta; class Pinopsida; order Pinales; family Pinaceae; genus Pseudotsuga; species Pseudotsuga menziesii. The sequence goes on from LPNX011064462.1 coordinate 99,719, forward strand.
ATATGTGTGGATTCCTTTTGAATTGACAACTTCTAAAGCCACTTTCCAATGCACTATGGACTTTGTTTTCTCTAATGAGTACATAGCAGTGTACCAAGATGATATCACTATTTTTTTGAAGAATAGGGATGATCATATTGGACACTTAGCAAGATTGTTGACAGGTGCAAATCCTTGGGCATAACATTGAATTCAGAAAAATCATCTTGGGGGTCTTTTAAGGCATGATTTTGGAACACAATCTTGGAGTAAGGATTGATCCTAAAACACTGAACGATATCTAGGAGAATCTTTTTACTAAAAAAAAAATTCATTCAATATTTCTTTGGTTGCATCAATTGTTTGAAAACCACAATACTTACTTATGCAAAACAAGGAGAAAACATTCCTTCTCTGGCCAACAATCCCTTATAATTCCATCCCTCCAGTGCTATTCATTTTGGCATATATATGTCTAGACTACTATCCATTAATTTCCAACAAAGTTTATGTGAATACTTCTTTTAAGTCCATGTTTTACTAAGTATACTAAGGGGTGAATAAGGAATAATATACCAATATTTTGGTTGAATCAATCTGCACAAGAAGATTAAGTCTATATAGGTGGATAAATGCCTGACTTCCATTGCTAGTGTCGGACATATCTAACCTACAACATAAAATACAATTTTGTATGTATGGGTAGTGCCTACCTTCTCTTCAAAGAAAGAGAAGGAAATCTAATGGGTGCATCGAGCATCATAAGCATGGGGTTGCATTTAATCCTTGGGCTATGTCAGCTAAAAAAAACACAAGCAGTTGTTCTTACAGTTTGCACACAATCAACTCCATCAATGATTTATTAATGAAATCTACCAAAAGTAGTTTTACAAATTCCTTGTTAGAGCTTTAGGTAGCACGTATGATTAAGCCCCTAAAAACAAGCTATCCCAACTATAACCTAAGGGTGTTACCCACTGTAACCTCAATAACAATTTTTCTAAACTTCCAGTTGTCTCTTGTCATCAAAATACAATATCTCTCACCAATAATCACTGTTGTGCACACTAAAGATTCCTCAGAGACCATACAATGGAGAATCTGGTATAGGTCCATCATTGATGGTGTGTCAAATATTGCCCAAAACAGACAAAGAAATATTGATCATGTAACCCCTTCCCACCCCTTGTGCTGGAAGACAAACTCAATGTATTGATGCAATTTCTGTCATAGGATGGACCATATTTCAGGTCTCTACCATGCCCAAAACTCAAATCAGAGATGCCCTAAAATGTTGTTGACTATTGTTATGAAGGTAGAGAGACAAATGAAAACATGCATAATTTGTCAACCACAATTGAAAACCAAGCCTCCTACTGCTGGCCTTTACAAACAGAACTGACCTAGGACTTATAATAAGGATCCCATAATTATTCAAAAAAGTACCAAACCTAGATACTGTTTACTAATGCTTAAGAGGCTGCGATGTGCTCAGAATGTTGGTCACTAGGAATTAACCCAGTTTATCTCAGCAAAACTCCAGTTGACCACCCATCATGAACTATGCATGATTTTTTAGTATTTTCCAATTCATTGATAGTATTTTAGGCCTATGCATGATTTTTCATAGTCATGGATTAGGTAAATTGTTACATCTTAATTTTTAAGGCCCATATGGGGGTTGACAAGAAATCGATTCACTAGTGTCGGACAATTTTAAAGTCTTCCATGTGGTTTAATCCTAAGAACTCAACATAATATGTATTCCTAACTATGAAATATTACACAACTATATATTAATAATTTTCTGGTGCCATCTTTCATGGGAAAAAAGGTGGAAGAAAAAGTTTGAAGTGGCTTCTATTGGTGCTTGAACTCATGTCTAGTAGAAAAAAGCAGCCTCCTATCCATATTTTGGGTTGACTTATGCAATTGAACAGTAGTTCTGGACATGGTTTAGCAGCAAAGAATGAGTAAAAATCCAATTCTGCGCTAATTCTATGAGTTGAGAAGCAATTATGCTATGTGCTAGGTGGAATTTATTGGTGTCCATTTGGCATGGGGAAAAGAGGATTCCATGAGAGATGTCTATCCATTTCTATATTAGACATGAAGAGTGTTGAAGTGAAGGAACATCGAGGATGGTGTTACTTTAAGGAGAGGGGATGTAATATCCCAATATAGTACCTCTCATAATTAAATGTTATTTTTAATTAGTAATTTGTTAATTACTTTAATTAATACATTTACATGACACTGGAAATGATGCACCATGAGACATTATTATAATAATGGCATGGTTATAAATAGATTTTGAACATATTTTAATTAAAGGAATCTAAGACTGACTAGGTAGGGTTGACATAAAAGAACCATGATAGCACAAGAGTGGAAGGTAGTGCAAGTTATAGAATTCCAAGTGCCAACCACTTGCACCCGGTTTCCATAAGTGAATAAGTGGCTGAAACCTATTGCCTACATTATAGTCGTTACCCAAAAATTTAACTATGTAGTTTCCTCCTATTATTTAGGAGCAAGGAGTCCAATTGGGTTGATCTTCCTACCCATATTGAAAGGGGCATATGAATGAGTAAAGGGAGAGGGGTAGCAATCAGTAGGTTAAATGATTAACTATGGTCAGCTAAAAACGAAAGTTGTCAATAAATATTTGTTTAGTGAATGAACGGTGGGTGACTGTGAGTAAGAAACTAGAAACCAAAGAGGAAGATACTTCGTTTTTATTTGTAAACTAGTTATATTATTTCTATAGCAGAGTTTCTATGAGAGCTATTCAAGTTCAACCTGAATGACTACAATGTAAAACTCCCTTTGATCATACTAAAGAACCCTAAAAAGTGTTGTATGAGAGACGGACTATGAATACCCATGTATTGCAGTTATGTGGTTTGGTAAAAGATGATATCTTGACAAACATAAACAAGTATACCAAGACTCTTTATGCGCACTCTTATGGGCACTACATGTGTTAGGTGGGGTATGCACACTTTTATGAGCATTATATGTGTTAGGTGTGGAAAAGGATGAGAGTGTTATCTTGTTTAAGTAGAATTGAAATTATTTGAGTCATGTATGACAATTATACGCAAGAGAAATTGAAAAAAAAATCATTCCTACTTCTCATTGGTGGTATCATGGTTTGGCTTGGGGGCGTATTTTGAGATAGAATGTTAAGTTTCTTTAGACAACCTATGTTTGTGTGGTTAATGGAGCTTCCCAAGTCATTTTCTTGGAGAACTTGATTCTAGAAATATATAAGCTTACTTTACTTATTGTTGTTAATTCTTGTTATGAATTTCATACTAAATGATTGAGTTCATTTTGTTGATTTTTCTATATGAAATTTATACTACAATACACATGTTAAATAATAAATGTAGAAAGAAATACTTTTTAAAATTTTGGAAATAAAATCATATGTGTATATGTGTGTATTGTTTTGTAAAAGACAAATGTTAAAAAAAATTCTATATCACATCTAATAATGATTATTTTAGCTTTGGTAAGTGTAAGTTACCCAAAGAAGATTTATTAGTTGCTAAGGTAAATTGTTAGGTCAAAACCCAAATGTGGGATATAATACATTGAACTTTCATAGAGGTATATAAAGGATAAATTCAAGAGCCACAACTATTGGTTCAACACCATATTCTCTTAATCGAGATAAAATGGTAGAATTGTTGAATAGGGTTCAAGAAAAACAATTATCAATATGAGTGATAATTCATAAGGATGCTACGGTCTTTAGCAAAGGCATACCCAAATCTTACAAATAATACAACATGATCAATATAACAAGAATCATGAATGTAAATCTAGTTACACATATTATCAATTCTATACTAGTAGCACATGGCTATGGAACCTTGCCATAAGTGATCATCATTTTTAACAAAGTAAGAAATGTTATTAATGGTGTGGCCTCATGGTACATGGACAAGCCATCGATTAAGCCTAAAATCCCTTTGTAAACCCTCCTTTCTCAAAAATTTAGACAGGAAGGTCACCAAAAGAAGCAATTAATTGGTTGGTATTTTAATGAAATTCTAAATCCAAGACCATTGTTATGAAATGAACCCCTCATATGTAAAGAACCCATGTTGAGATCAACTTTTTCTAAATTGTTGGTATGCTAAATCATATTCCAAACTCCATTTAAAGGTGAAAGTAACAAAGGGAAATAATAAACCAAGCATTGGATTATAATGAGGGATAATGAGAAGAACAAAAACCCCTCTAGTTATCTTTATAGTTCTTTTCTTTGAAACTGGTTAATCTAGGAAGAATTTAAACTTGATCTTCTAGGAAACCATTTCTTCATCAAAATGGGCTTGAGACACCAATAAATCAACTATAAGGAAGTAAGTCCCCTTTCGTATTGTTATAGTTATTTTAACAATTTTTATCTTCCTTTAGTCTAGTCTTCATTAGAGCCATTTTCTCATCCATCTTCTATAATATATTGTGTCACAATATTGCCTAGTATTCTAAGTGATCCTAACTTAATGGGTTTATTACCAATTAAAAGCAAAGGCATTCTAGAAATCTTTGTCCTATGACAAATATTGCTTGTAATTGGTAAATAGATTAGAAATCTTTGTTCTATGGCAAATACTACTTTTTAGACAGGTCTATACCTTTTTAACAGCACTATGGGCAATTTTGTGTCTGTTTGTGGCCTCAAGAAGCCCTAAAACAACATTCATTTCTAATTTTGGGTTGATTGTGGGCAAAGACAGCATTCATACCTAATTCTGGGCTTAGTTATGCTTGTTTAGTATTATACCATATTGGTTCTAACATTCTAGTTAGTGAACATGATATCAAAACTATTTCCATTATATTTGTTACATATGAAATTATAGTTTAGTATAACCCCATGTGATTGGCTCTATTCTTATGATATTGATATTAGAAGCAAGAGGTTAGCTTGTTACGAACCATGTACATGTGTAATAATTCTAATATAAGGATATCATGTTCTATACATTATATACGTTGTTTCCCTAATATAAAAAGATAGTATATCCTCCTAATATGTGTAATGTTAATGTTATTCTATTCCATAATGTTACTCTTCACCTTACTTCACCTTAAAAGGGTCAAGTAGTTCCATATATAAGCTCTAAGGTCACTACTTTTGGTGAATGGTACCTATGTTTCCATAATATATACGATATATTAATGTACAAGTAAGTAGAGTATCTAGTTTGTAAGCAACTAACACCATGTATACATAATAATGAGCCTGTTCAACTCTATATATCATGTTACGTATCAACTAAGTATAAGGCTTTTGGATTACCATGATTATGTCATAAGTGAATCCCTAATAAGTACACTACCCTATCACCAATAATTAACTAGTGGCAATAATTGATTGAATGATGAGATACATGGTCTCAAATAAGGAAAAGCAACGGATTTTCACACTAATCAATAGGTGCGAGCTTAATTACATAATGAACACTGTACTAAATTCACTCTACACTATGACAGAGCTTGTATGCCTTTATTCCATAAAAGACTATGGTATATTTACGTAATAAGAAGTGATAGGAATCAACCCAATATTATTGCTCAATATCATGGGTATATCATAATAACTCTTAGATCAATATGTCAAATATGAAAACCATAACTAAGCGTGTTCTAATATACATGCAATAGCTAGTATAAGCTAGGATAGTCAACCTTCTCTCCCACAACCAATAAGGGATTTGTACATTCATCAAAGCCCTCAACTCGAACACATAATTCAACAATTTAGCATTAAAAAGAATTATTCAATGAATTCAACCTTGAACCTTGAACCTATTTCATAACAGCAAAACCCTAAACCTTGAACCTATTTCGTAACCCCCAAACCCGAACCTTGAACCTATTTCGTAACCCCCAAACCCTGAATGAATATGAGTAAAATGAGAGATCTATTAGATATGACATAAACTCACCAATTTAGGAGGCATTATGTGCTTAGCTTGATAGATTGCAACAACTTCAGTTCCTACCCAAAGGAGGCAGAGTCCACAGTTCACTCAACAATGAGAGGTAGATTCCATAGACCACACAACGGGAGGTAGAGTCCAGTATAATTCGCTCAGTGCCGAGAGGTAGAGTTCATAGTCTAGTATAGTTCCCTCAGTGCCGAGAGGTAGAGTTCATAGTCCAGTCAAAGGCGATAGGAGGCATAGTTCAGCTCAATTCAGAACGACAGAGTGAGGTAAGATGTGTACGCATTTTTTATTTTTGTTTTTCATTTTTCATTTTTTTTAATTAATAGGTTTCTTTTTTAATTTTTGATATTTAATATTTAAAAAAAAAATTATTACTAACACCTAACTATATAAAAAAATTATAACCATAATCCATTATAACCATTGATATTTAATATTTAAAAATCTTTAATATCTAATTACTAATGCCTAATCCATATAACCATTATCATATATATCCCCTTACCACTAACCCTTAACATAACGTTAAATCCCTACAAAATTTAACACTTACGACCATGAATACATAACCCCTAACACCTATAAATTTTAATGTTAACCCTTAGTTATTGACACTTATAACATCTAACAATGAATACACATATAGTCTTCACACATTTTACGTATGACCCTTGTTATAATCCCATATTCCATAACACTATAATGCATAAACACTATAATCCCTCACATCTAACCCATAATCTCTAATCCATTACATTTTATCACCCCTAATCACTATAACCATTCATATAAGAAATACATATTATAACCCTTAATGTTGATAAGTTCTAACCCTTAAAATTGCTTAATCCCCGTAAACCGTAATCCTTATAACCCTTAGCATTAATATATCCCTTAATAATTATAACCTCCAAGTTATGTATGTCATAACACCTATAATTGATAACCCATATATCCTTTAGTCCATATAGGACCTAGACTTGTTAATCCATTTAACCCTTAATCCCTATAAGTATGTCAAATACTTCAACTCTAAATCTATAACCCCTAATAAGTAATAACCATCATAATCCATTTAACGGCGATGAAGAAGATGATGATGATGGTAATGGCGATGATGACGGTGATGATGATGATGATGATGATCACCATCATCACCATCATATTCATCATCATCATCATGATGTTGATCATCATCTTCTTCATCATCATGATAATCATCATCTTGATAATCATCATTATGATCATCATGATCATCATGATCACCATCATCTTCATCATGTTGATCATCATCGTCTTCATCATCAGGATCCTTGTCATCATGATGATAATGATGATGATCATCATCATCATGATGAAGATCATCATCGTCGTTGTCGTCATCGTCGCCGTCGTCGTCTTCATCATCATGACCGTCATCTTCATCATCATCATCGTCATCGTCATCGTTGTCGTCGCGTTGCCTTCATTATCATGATGATGGTAGTGGCGATGATGACGGTGATGATGATGGAAATGATGATGATCAACATCATCACCATCATCATCATCATCATCATTTCCATCATCATCATCATCACCATCGTCGTCGTAGTCCTTGTCTTCTTCATCATGACCCTCATCATCATCATCAACATCATCATCATCATCGTCATCGTCTTCATCATCATGACCGTCATCGTCATCATCATCACCATTGTCATGATGATGATGATGATGGTAATGGCAATGATGATGGTGATGATGATGATGATGATGATGGAAATGATGATGATCACCATCATCACCATCATCTTCATCATCTTCATCATGTTTATCATCATCATCTTCATCATTTCCATCGTCATCATGATGAAGATCATCATCATCATCGTCGTTGTCATCGTCATCATCATCGTCGTCGTCTTCATCACCATCGTCTTCATTATCATGATCCTCATCATCATCATCATCAATCATCATCATCATCGCCGTCGTCATCTTCTTCTTCATCATCGTCTTCATCATCAGGACCCTCATTGTCATCATCATCATTAGCATCATCATCGTCATCATCTTCATCATCATCGTCTTCATCATCATGACCCTCATCATCATCATCATCATCGTCATATTCATCTTCATCGTCGTCAACATCATTACATTCATCAACGCAATTACCATCATCGTCATCATCGTCATCATCGTCACCATCATTACAATTTAAAATTTAAATTACAATTACATTACAGTCTACACATTAGAATTCAATTACAATTTAACTTTGCAATTCAATTTCAATTTAAAATTTCAAATTTAAATTGTAATTACAACTAAAAATCCAACGTATTTAATTTTCTCACATTTTGCATAAAGCAACATTGCTTAGCTAACACAAAATATTCTAAAAAATGACCCAAGATTTTAAGGAAAATTCCAAATAGAAGTGTATATTACTATCAAAAAATAAACATAGTGTGGAAACATTACATATAGTTATTATGTTAATATGGATACACTTCACCTAACAAATAAAAACAAAATTTTGTGAGAAAATAGATCATTTGTCTTTTCAATCACAAAAGAAAATAAAAGATTCTCACATTTCCATTATATAAACATAAAAACAAAATATTTAGAAAATGGTCTCAAAAGTTATAAGAAAATTTTAAAGAAAAGTGTATAGTATTAATATTTTATAAACATTATCATAAATAAATAGCATAAGTTTTAAATAAAAGTGTATGATATTAATACTTTATAATAATGTAATAGTATAGTTTGATTTGAATAGACGTTAAAGACAACCATCATAATGTTTATATTTATGTTCAAATTTAATGTGTAATTAAAAAAAAACATTTATATTATTAGGATTAAAGGTGATGTGACTATAGTTATGTATGAGTGTATTATTATTGTGATGATGATGATGATGGTGATCATGGTGATCATGTTGATCATGATGATGCTTATCATGGTTATGAAGGAAATGATGATGAATATGATGATGATGATCATCATCATCATCATCATCATCATGAAGACAATGATGATGAACATGATGATGATGATGGTCATGATCATGATCATGATCGTGATCATGATTATCATGAGGATGAAGACAATTATGATCAACATGATGGTGTTAATGGTGATGATCATGATGATGATTATCATGAGGATGAAGATAATGATGATCAACATGATGAAGATGATGTTGACAATGGTGATGTTGGTGATCATGGTGATCATGATGGTGAATACAATGATGATGAACATTATGACGATGGTGATGTGGATGGTGATTATGGTGATGATGATGATGGACATAATGGTCTTGAAGATGATGATGCTGAACATCATGATAATGATGATGATGATAATGATGACAATGATCAACATGATGATGATGATGTTGACGATGATGAAGACAATGATGATGAAGACGATGACGATGATGATGATGATGATGATGATGCATCATCATCATCATGAAGACGATAATGATATTGAACATGATGATGATGATGATGATGATGCTTATCATGAGGATGAAGACAATGATGATCAAAATGATGAAGATCGTCATGATGATGATGATGATGATGATTAAGATGATCATGATGATGAAGACAGTGATGATCAACATGATGACAATGTTGATGTGGATGGTGATGATGGTGATGATGATGATGAACATAATGATGATGAAGACGATGATGTTGAACATCATTATAATGATGATGATGATGAAGATGATCATGACAGTGATGATGGTGATGATGGTGATCATGATGATGATTATTATCATGATGAAGACAATGATGATGATGATGAACATAATGGTGATGAAGAGGATGATGTTGAACATCATGATAATGATGATGATGATGAAGATGATCGTGATGGTGATGAAGATGATGATAATGACGGTCATGATGATGATGACGATGATGATGATGATGATGATGGTGATGATGATGATGATGACGACGATCATCATCATCATGAAGATGATGATAATCATGATCAAGACAATGATGATTATCATGATGGTGATGATGGTGATGATGATGGTGATGAAGATGATGGTCATGATGATGATGATGATCATCATCATCATCATCATGATAAAGACGATAATGATATTGAACATAATGAAGATGAGGATGATGATGATGATGATTATCATGAGGATGAAGACGATGATGATCAACATAATGAAGATGATGATGATGATGATTATCATGATGATGAAGACAATGATGATCAACATGATGACGATGTTGATGTGGATGGTGATGATGGTGATGATGATGATGAACATAATGATGACGAAGATGATGGTGCTGAACATCATGATAATGACGATGATGATGAAGACGATCATGATGGTGATCATGGTGATCATGACGATGAAGACAAAGATGATCAACATGAAGACGATGGTGATGATGGTGGTGATGATGATGAACATAATGGTGATGAAGACGATGATGCTGAACCTCATGATAATGACGATAATGATGAAGATGATGATGATGGTGATGATGATGATGATGATGACGAAGACGATGATGATGATGATGATGGTCATGATGATGAAGACGAAGATGATGAATATGATGGCGATCACGATGATGGTGATGATGATGATGATCACCATCACCATCATCATCATCATCATCATGAAGACGATGATCATCATGATCAAGACAATGATGATTATCATGATGATGAACATAATGATGGCGAATACGATGATGTTGAACGTCATGATAATGACGATGATGATGAAGATTATCATGATGGTGATGATGATGATGGTGATGGTGATGATGGTAATGATGATGATGACGAAGATGGTGATGGCGATGATGGTGATGATGATGATGAACATAATAATGATGATGGTGATGTGGATGGTGATGATGGTGATGATCATAATGATAATGATGATTATTATGATTATGATGATGATGATGATGATACATGATTATGAATATGATGATTATTATGATAATGATGATTATGATGATGATAATGATGATGAGAATCATGATGATGATGATAATCATAATGATGATGATAATGCTCTTGATGATGATGATGATGACGACGACGAAGACGACGACGATGATGATGATGATGATGATGATGATAGTGACGATGATGATGTTCGTAACTCTTTTAAAAAAAATAGGATAAAAGAATAGTTCTAACTAAATATTTACCTTTCAATATATTTCATCATCTTCTTCATCCAATTCATCATCTGTATTATTAGATCCAGAGTCAACATTGTAAGGATTGGGCATATCATCATTGTCATCTATGTCAGTTACACTCGTCGTGTCATCATCAGTATAATATTCATGGGAATTTTCTGCTACATCATCTTATTCAACTAATTCTTGTATATATTCTACTAGATCATCATTATCATCTAAATCATGTTGATCATGCTCTTCATCATTGTCTTCTTCTTCTTCCAGAGAATCCTCTTCATTACCATCGTCTAGGTTATACTTTATCGGCCTTCCCCTTGGATCGTGTCACAACAAATGACTAGCCTGCTTTACCTAGAACCTCAGAGTAAAATACATGTTCACATTGGCTTGGAAGAACATAGAGATCTGTTCCTCACTCAAACAACCTTGTATTTACCATGGTAAATCCATTATCATGTTCAATAATAGTTCTATCGGGATCACATTGATTCAATCGTAACCTGTACCATTTGACAACAAATAGAACTAACTTGAAGGATTTAAAGTCACACTGTAGAATATCTTCCAAATACCCATAGTATCGATTTTCTGAGAGTTCTGGATGTCTGTTACTTCTAGATGAAACATTGGTCCCCTCAAAGACTGCAGATATCCCACAATCTGATGTTTTCCTTGTTTCATCCAAATTTTTGATGCGATATATACAACCATTACAGAACAGAGCCTTATGGTGTTTTACCTACAACAAGAAATACACAAAAATATTACACAATGTTTCAATAGTTATGCAACAATACATGGAAAATAACAACATATACGTCAAAATGTAATTTGAAAAATAAAAGATTTAGAGTGATTGATTAATATGCTTACCATTTTATCTTTTAAACCATATGCTAAATCGTTTTCCCTTTTTGTAAGATTTCTATCTCCATTGCGATGTGCTGCTTTTACCAATGAAGCCACATCTTTCCATGATATTCCATGACCCGATTGTTCGCATCATTCATTCCATACCTTCATCCGGTCAAGATTGTTTGTGATGTATAAATGAATTGCATCCCATTCTCGACCAACTTCTTGATGAGAATAATTATTAAAATGAAAGACATATGTAAATTTTATGAACAAAATATATGCTCTTAATTGATGCAATAACTAGAAAATGCAATTAGAATATGAACAATATAATAAACATCCACCAGCTAATAGTTACATTTCCCCTTCCTCAATTTACCTTTCCCCTTCAAATTTGTTATTGGAGTTTGGATCACAAATGCGACGTAAATTTAGCTTTGATGCTAAATTAGGAAGATATTCACTAACATACACAACATGTTTTGGTATACAGTATATCCTTCCATCATAGAGCCCTCCACATGTGCTCGTTGTCTCACCAAACCCTTCATAAATTTCAAGTGCCTCTCAACCATCCACATGGACCTTGAGTGAACAGGTCCACACAACTCAATATCCTCAACTTGGTGTATGAGGTAGTGTTCTTGTGCTTTGAAAAATGTTGAAGGTAGATGCTTCTGCATTTCACACATGAGATGAGGAATTTTTCTCCTCGAATACTTTATATCTTATTTATGGATTTCTTTAGATGTCAATTATCTACAAGTGACACAAACCAATAACAATATTTAACAAAAAAACATTAAATTACATATCATGAAATAGTGCATAAAAAACAAATATAAATTATACAGATAATTAAAGAAACACTACGCACAAGAAACTAATCTCTAGTTACCTCATGTATTTACCAAGATTATATATAACTTGTTTGACATTGTTATCAAAGTTGTCCGGGAGAGAGAGAGGTAGAAGATACTATATCAATATACAAACCACACTATTTTTGAACAAAGAGTATACAAACAAGAAATAAAATAAGAAATAAAATGAAAAAAATAAATTATTATATGAACATAACAATAATAATTACCTTGATGAAGATGTGTCGATCATGCGTTTTGAACCCCGCAAAATCACTTTTTTTTGTTATTATATTCTTCAAGTTTGCACAAAATTCAGTGGGAAATTTAATTTTCCGCATTACTTCTTTGACAACATTGCTTTGCTGCTTCGTAAACATCCATGGAATTGAGTTTATATTAATTTGGTCTTTGTTGCTATGAAATTGGATGGCATCTTTCATTGCATGGTTTCCTTCTTGAATGTCTTTGCAAGCTTTCACAATTTTATCATTCTCCCTCCATAACTCCAGTAGCTGCCATAATGTTTCGGCCACATTCTTTCCAACATGCATTGTATCAAACAAATGATAAATTTGTAGGTGCTCATAGTAGGGAAACCTGCTGAATTGTATAGGATAACTTTCCATTCCTCGTGGAAGCCCATTAATTCCTTCATGATCACGATGGAAATCATGAATATTAGTTTATAAATAAATTACATCATAAATAAAATATGACCACTACAATAAACAACTCACAATAAAAAAATAAAATACATAACAATTTATATACGATGATCCATACGTACCAGCTTGACAATTTCTATTGTATTGCATCTTCTAAAGGTGAGGTGTCATTCTCCATGGTTTTAATGCAGTCTCTTGCTTCCCATTGAAAATAATTTTTTTGGTTGTTTTATACCTGTGATTCTTAGAGAGGAAATTCCTATACTCATCAAACACCTCCTTTCTTAAGCTTTTTAAGCGACGAGATTTTATCTTAGGACCACAAACTGGACATGCAAATTTACCCTTTGTCTAAAGACCTACAATATATATATATATATATATGAAATTTCTATGTCAATTATAGTTTTGTATAAACTATATTAACTACTTCATATAATTAAATGCAATTAAAGTGGAGCTTAAAAATACAAACCACAAAAATGGGTTAACCCAGGGGCATCTTGTATTGTCCATACAACCAGTGCATGGAATTGAAATTTTCTTTTCTGTATTGGTCTAGATATGTCATACATAGTGATGCCATTCCATAACTTCAGTAGCTCATCTATAAGAGGTTCGATATATACGTTCATATCTTTGACTTGGAACTTACCTGATTGATTTGAAGTACACATAAAATATATAATTATGAGAACCATTAAGATATATAAACCATGCACAAGAGTAAAATAAAAATATACAAATGAAAGTAGGAAACATAATACGACAAATGAGATGCAACAACTACATTAGAAATAAAACATTTGTAGACACAAAATACCTGGAATAATCATCGACAACATTATGTGCTCCCTCTTTATTGACAACCATGGAGGAATGTTATTGTTGATAACAAAAATATGCCACACCGTGTAAATGGATTTCATCTGTGAAAATGGATTAACACTATCGGCTGCCAAAGAAATCCTAAGATTACGTGGTTCTTATTTAAAGTGAGACCACTTTTCCTCCAGATATCTAAAAGCATAACCATCTACAGGCATTCAAATAACATCATCTTGACTTCTGTTCCTGGCATGGTAATCCATAAATTGTGTTATGTTTTTGCACCTGAACAGTCGTTGAAAACATGGAATGATGGGAATATAACGAAGAACCTTATGAGGCACCTTTTCTATTACTTGATCTGTTCGATATCTACTGATATGACATCCTGGTCATTCTGTTGTAAATTCATGCTGATTATAATAGATAACAAGGTCATTGGGGCATGCATGAATTGCTCCATAATGCATTTGAGTCTCTTTCATGATGGAAGATAAATCTCAATCGATATGTGCGAGGTAAAATTTTTGATGGTGTTAACAAAAATGCAGCTATCAAGCTACATAAAAAAAAATTATAGTTAATGTAATAAATAAATAATATTAACGAAACACGCTTCATCCGTATGATGATCAATAATGAATTAACTATACAATTATTAAAGGAATACAAATAAAATTTATCATGATAGTATATATGTGATGGATTATTTTACATACCTTAGCATTCGTGTGATTGATATGTTTGAAAGGCCATTCATAACCTTCAAGTTCATTATCAAAAATACATCAGAGAGGAGATTTGTTTTGGAGCCTTCATAAAGGGGTTCATATGCCTTATCGAGAAGAGGTATATCGTTTTCATTATTAAAGTCATCAAAATTTTCATTATCATCATCATCGCCATCATCCATTCTAACATTAAATGAATCATGGATCAATGTATTTATACCATCATCTTCAACTACATTATCAGTATGACCATCTTGTTTAATATGATCATTCACTTGTTCTCCATTAAACATAAATGCTCCATGATCCTCCGAAACTTGTTCTGAAAGCACTTCCTCTGGGTGATGTGTCATAGGGTGTCTTTCCTTTATAAATACATGAAAACATCAATAGATATAAGTCAATATAGGAAATATTAAAATCATACATACATTTACCAAAGAAAAGAATATAAAAACTTTATAATGCTAAACCTACAAATAGACGATATTGATTCCCCCCCTCAGCGTGTCCATGTTCCCTGCAATGTTTTATTGTTGTTGAGATAAATATTCTTCTCCTCTTAAATCCCCTACATTGAGTACATGGACAATAACATTTTCCACCACCCCTTCGTTTCGCTGCATCTCATAGTCTAGCAAGCAATTGTTGATTGTGTTCGTTTGGATCAGGAATATTTCTATTTGACATTTTGTCACAAAATTCTTGAATGAATACTATCTAAAATATTAACAAATCAAGTTCCATGAATCACAATTTTCTCAAACGGAGGTTTGTCGAAGAATAAAAGAATTATCGCAAACCGTTTGTTGAAGAAAAAAAAAATTCCTGCAACCACCCGTTGAAGAATAAAACAATTCCTCAAACCGTCTGTCAAGGAATAAATAATTTCTGAAAGTCGTTCGTCGCTTCTATAGAAAACATATCAAATTTTTTACAAATGTTTATATTTATACTTCATCAGTCGTCGAATATCTGACAATATGAACCTAGTTACCGTTTGAAATATGGGTTTAAACTATTTAAAATATGTCGATATATTATTTCAAAAAATAGCCTAAGGATGTTGAAAATCCGACAACGCATCCTTTAAGTGTCATTGCAAATTTGACACACTATTGTCAAATATCCGACAACTTATCCTCCAAGTGTCATCACAAATTTGACACACTATTGTTGGAAATTTGACACACGTCCATCGCATATCTGATGACATAGTGTTGCAAAGTGGCGTCGAAAAACCTACGCTAGGGACTTCAAAAATTTAATGATGCTTAAAGAAATCAAAAGGTACAGTACTTTTCATCATTGCAAACCGACAACAATGTACTTTACGTTGGATGTCGTCGAATTCTGTTGTCGGATTTTGGGTTCAAATCCTGTTGTGTACCAGGTAACAACTTGGAAAAAATATCCATGTTACAAAACATTGTCACTCAAATGATGCTCAAAATCATGTATGATTGATGTTTATTTTCTAATACGGGTATCATAGAAGTTACTTGAGTTTTTCTTTTACTGGAAGAAAATTGAAGTTCAATTATTTTAATAAAAAGAACCACGTTGTTCGTTAACCTTGTCAGGATTTACAAAATGTATCTCTATAGTTATGAAATTATAGCTATTTATATACTATACCCCATAAGAAAAACATAGATTCAAAAAATTTTCATGGTCTAAAAACTATCTCAGACAACATGATGAAAACACTAGCATTGTAAAAAACACAAAAAGTAGGAATAAACTCAATAAAACAAAGATGAAGGCATTTGGAAGCTAAAGATATTCCTGTGAAAACTTCCATAATGAATCTAAACAATACCAACTTTGATCAAGGTCTAAGATCATGTTCTGTGACAATGTGATTGATCATTTCCCATTGATGCCAAATACCATCACCCGCGTGTAACCCTTGCTTAAATAATATATTAGTGGCGTTATTCCTTTCTCTAAAAATATTTTAGAAAGAGATGATCTAGAAAACACTAGCAATTCTTGCAAACTCTTCATATAGAGGATTCAAAAATACGTTTTTTGGAGGTCTTTTGAGATTCATCCAGTTGATTGTTGAAATATTATAACTTCGAAGAATATTCTATATGTATATTTTGTGGTCCCCGATGGTCCTACCGGGAGAACCACTTGTATTACATTGTACCCCGATGCTTCTAATCAGAAGAGCTAATAAGAGTCATGAGGTAGTCCCCTCTAGGTGTAAAGGTGGGTCATTAGCACCCCAGTATGGTTACTTGAGCCTACATGATTTAACTCGAACCTACATGTCATATGAGTTAACTTAAGTGAACGGAGAATATAAATAGAGGTGTACCGCTCCTCATTTGGAACACACACTCTCACTTGTGTAGCGCATTAGTGGAGAAGAGAAGAGAAGCAGGAGAAGGAGGAGGATCAGGCTTTGATCTCCTTATTGGTTTTATCTTTTATCTTTTGGGACATCTATATTGAGGAAGCTTTTGCTGGGTTTTTCCCAGGATAAATCTGTGTTGTTCTTGTGATATTGTTTCTTTCAGTGATCCTGTTTATATGCTTTTATTATGAAAATGAAAGGAAATACTGATGTTTATCTAAGCATATGAAAATTTAACATGGTATCAGAGCTAGCCTGAATAGGAAAACCTTCACAAGGTGAAATAGCCCTCCCTCTCTCCCCGAAAGAAATTAGGGTTTCGAGAAATTTTTTTGAGTTTCAGAAAACTACTTGCATAGAAAGTTGCGCCCTCCTAGAGCACATATTTTGAGCCTAGAAGCAAAGATTTTAAAATGTGTTAGTCTCCGGGAAATTCAAACCCTAGTTTGACAGTTGCACCAGAAAGCTGCATAAGCTGAGTCTTGCAAGTATGATTTGAAAAGTGAAGAGTCGAAGTCTTCAAAATCCAAGCACAGCAGTCAACTCACCTCATTCAAGCGCATCTCCTGGTAAGGTCAGTTTCTCATTCCACAAAATTTCATTTTTTTGTGATTTTCTAACAAAGTGACTCCAAGCACTAAACTTGAGGACAAGCTAGAAGGCATAGAAAATTTTCGAGCATGGAAATACAGGATTGGTATCATTCTCGAAGAGAATGATCTTGATAAGTATGTCAAAGAATAAGTTGCAGAACCTGAAGAAGCTAAAGCCAAGGAGAAGCACAGAAAGGATATGGTTAGGGCACAAAGGATTATTGCTGACTCCATTAAGGATCACTTGATTCCTCAAGTGTCATCCAAGAAGACTCCAAAAGAAATGTTTGATGCCCTATCCAGAATGTTTGAGGGAAGAAACATTAACAGAAAAATGAATTTAAGAGCTGAACTAAAGAGAACCAAGATGAG
Source organism: Pseudotsuga menziesii (assembly GCA_001517045.1). Taxonomy (NCBI): domain Eukaryota; kingdom Viridiplantae; phylum Streptophyta; class Pinopsida; order Pinales; family Pinaceae; genus Pseudotsuga; species Pseudotsuga menziesii. Next base: position 118,167 of record LPNX011064462.1, read on the forward strand.
TCATGGAGAATCCATCCAAGACTACTTCTCAAGGGTTTCTTAGATCAAAGAGCAACTAGAAGCTATTGGAGATAAGCTAGATGAAGATGAAATGGTTATAACTGCCCTCAATGGTCTCACTAGACCCTGGGAATCCTTCATTCAGATGATGTGTGCCAGAAAATAAAGCATGAAGTTTGATATTGTATGGGAATACTGCGTTCAAGAGGAGACTAGAGTGGCAAATAGGGAAGCCTTACTAAAATCAGATGATCAAGATCTAGCCACTCACACCAAAAGAAGAAGAGGCCTATCAAAATTCAAGAGAAGAAATTTCAAGGAGTCTCATCCTCCTAGAAGAATCCAAAGGGTAAGAGAAAATCCTCCCTTTAGAGACTATTTTGATTTTGAATGTTTTCATTGTAATAAGATATGACACATTGCCTGAAATTGTCCTATAAAGAGGAAATAATATAGAAAGAGGATCAACAAAAACAAAAGACATCATGCCCATCTAGCAGAAGATGAAGATGGTGAAGAAGAAGAAGAAGAAGAAGAAGAAGGTCCCCCAAGAAAACAAGCAAGAGAAGAAGATGCAGAAGAGTATGTGCTATTCTCTGCACTCTCTGGATTTGTAAATCGTGGAGAAGACACCTGGCTTATTGATAGTGGTGCTTCAAATCACATGACAGGACAAAAGAAAACTCTGTCCAAACTTGAAGAAAAGAGCTCTCCTCAGAAGGTATGCTTAGGAGATGACTATCAATATCTGATCAAAGGAGTTGGTGAAGCAAGCTACAAACTTGATTCAGGTAATCCCCTAAAAATGAAGGATGTATTATATGTACCTGGTCTAAAGAAGAATTTACTTTCTATCTCATCCTTAGATAATAAAGGTTTCAAAGTTGCTTCCATAGATGGCCAAGTAATCATGTGGCCCAAAGGAAAGAATATTGAAGATGCAATCATTATTGGTGAAGAAGAAGGAGGCCTGTATAAACTCAAGGAGCACTTAGAAACAACCCTAGTACATGAGTCCACTGACCCTAGTGAACTATGGCATAGAATGCTTGCCCACATCAATTACAAGGATCTACCTCATGTGAGCAAAGTAGTGACGGGATTACCATACATGAAGATCAAGAATGAAGGAATTTGCAAAGGATGTGCGAAGGGAAAGAACATCAAGAATCCATTTCTGAAAAGTGAAACAAAGACAAAAGGTACGTTGGAATTGATTCATTCAGATGTATGTGGTCCAATGTCTTCTACATCCTTAAGTGGCTTATATCAAATTTATTGATGATTTTTCAAGAAAGACTTGGATATACTTCTTTAAAGCAAAGAGTGAAGTCTTTCAAAAATTCAAGGAGTTCAAAGCCTTGATAGAGAATCTCTCAGACAAGAAAATAAAGACACTCCGATCAGACAATGGTGGAGAGTATACCTCAAAAGAGTTTGAAGATTTTTGCAAAGATTCTGGAATCAAGAGGGAACTAACCACTCCCTACAATCCTCAATAGAATGGGGTTGCGGAAAGAAAGAACAGAACCATCATGGAGGCAGTAAAGACAATGATTTATGATCAAGATCTTTCAATGCATCTATGGGCAGAAGCGACAAGAACTGTTGTGTATTTACAAAATAGAATATCCCACAATGCTCTTGGGTTCAAGACTCCAGAAGAGATATTCACAGGAAAGAAGCTTGAGGTAAGTCATCTCATGATATTTGGTTGTCTAGTATATATTCATATACCAAAAGAGAAAAGAACCAAATTAGATCCATCTGGAAAGAAGGGGATATTTGTTGGATACTGTGAGGTATCCAAAGCATTCAGAATATACATTCCTGGATTCCATCACATGGAGATTAGTCGAGATGTGACATTCAATGAAGAGGAAGCCCTCAAGAGATCTAGGAAATGCCAACATGAAGAAGTGTATGAAGAAGAGACATCTCCCAGAAATAAAGAATCTACATGTCTCCCTAAAGAAGAAGCTCCTGAAGAACATGACATAGGAGAACCTCAAGAACCTCCCATAATGGAAATGACAAGAAAGAGAAAGCCTGCCTGGACAAGAGAAATTATATGAGAAGCAGAAAGGTATGGAACCCCTGAAGGCTCCACAAGGGAAAGGAAGAAACCTAAGACCTTCTCCAACTATGTAGCCTTGATGTGTGATCTTGTAGATCAAGAACCTACAAACTATGAAGAAGTGGTTCAGAAGAAAGAATGGGTAGAAGCAATGACTGAAGAATATCAATCAATAATTAAGAATGATGTATGGGATATAGTTCCCAAACCAGAAGGACAGAGTATAGTATCCTCCAAATGGATATACAAAGTAAAGAATGCAGCTGACGGAAGTATCAAGAAATATAAAGCAATATTTGTGGCCAGAGGTTTCTCTCAAAAAGAAGGAATTGATTATGAAGAGATATTTGCCCCAGTAGCACGGTATACTTCAATTAGAACTATCATGGCACTTGCATCCATGATGAAGTGGGATTTATACTAGATGGATGTGAAAACAACTTTTCTAAATAGGGTGATCGAAGAAGAAGTATACATAGAACAACCTCAAGGATTTGAAGTTGAAGATAGACATACACACGTATGCAAGTTGAAGAAGGCATTGTATGGTATTAAACAAGCTCCTTGAGCTTGGTATGAAAGAATAGATGGTTTCCTATCGAGCATGGGATTTACCAAAAGTAAAGCTGATCCTAACCTTTACCTAAAGGTTGTAAAAGATGAACCTATCATCCTATTACTATATGTGGATGATTTATTCTTGATAGGGAATGAGAAACAGATTAACGAAAGCAAGAAGAAACTAGCAGAAGAATTTGAGATGAAAGACCTTGGGTTAATGCACTATTTCCTAGGTCTGGAAGTATGGCAAAGTTCAGAAGGAATATTTCTCAACCAAGGAAAGTATGCAGTAGAGATATTGAAAAGATTCAATATGTTGGGATGCAAAGCCTTGGCCACTCCCATGGATTCCAACCTAAAGTTTTTAACTGATGACTCATCAGAGTTACTAGATGTGACGCTCTATAGATAGATCATTGGGTCATTGATGTACTTAACAAATACCAAACCAGACATTTGTTTCACTGTGAACACCTTAAGTCAATATCTAGTTCAACCTAGACGGGTTCACTTGGTAGCTGCAAAACATGTGATGAGATATTTGAAAGGGACTATAGACTTTGGTCTATACTATGATAATAGCCATGAGTACAGATTATATGGATATACAGATGCAGATTGGGCCGGAAGTATCTCAGACAGAAAAATTACATCAAGTGGATATTATAGTCTAGGATCTGCTATGATTTCATGGTTTAGCATAAAGCAATCCAGTGTTGCTCTAAGCACTACTGAAGCAGAATATATATCAGCTTACTCTGCTAGTTGTGAATCCATATGGCTTCGGAAGCTGCTGTCAGGATTATTCAACCTAGATTTGGACACTACCATGATTCTATGTGACAACCAAAGTTATATAAATATTACAGAGAACCCTGTGTTCCACAATATATCAAAGCACATAGAAATAAGGTATTTCTATATTCGAGACATGATGCAGAAAGGAGCCATAAAGCTCCAGTATGTGAGTATTGATGAACAGGTTGCTGATGTGTTGACAAAACCTCTGTCCCGAGTGAAGTTCAAACACTTTCGAGACAAGCTTGGTTTGGTTCGAAAAGGCCTTCCCCGAAAGGGGGAGTAGTGATGTTGCAGTGGGATTCTATCATCCCTAGGCACTTGCCCTAAAGAGACCTGGTGACCTCGATCCTTGAGAATGAAGAGGGATTATATAATCCCGGGACATACGTTCATAATAGATCTGGTGAATTAGGTCCTCGAGAATGTGGTAGGATTGTATCATCCTTGAACTTCGGTTCAGAACGGATCCGGTGAACTTTCATCATCGAGAATGTGGTAGGATTGTATCATCCTTGAACTTCGGTTTAGAATAGATCTGGTGAACTTCGGTCATAGAGAATGTGGCAGGATTGTATCATCCTTGAACTTCGGTTCAAAACGGATCCGGTGAACTTTGGTCATCGAGAATGTGGTAGGATTGTATCATCCTTAAACTTCGGTTCAGAACGGATCCAGTGAACTTCAGTCATCGAGAATGTGGCAGGATTATATCATCCTTGAACTTCAGTTCAAAAAGGATCCGGTGAACTTCGGTCATCGAGAATGTGGTAGGATTGTATCATCCTTGAAATTCGGTTCAGAATGGATCCGATGAACTTCGGTCATCGAGAATATGGCAAGATTGTATCATCCTTGAACTTCGGTTCAGAATGGATCCAGTGAACTTCGGTCATCGAGAAAGTGGCAGGATTGTATCATCCTTGAACTTTAGTTCAGAATGGATTTGGTGTACTTCGATCATCGAGAAGGTGACAGGATCGTATCATCCTTGAACTTTGGTTCAGAACGGATCTGGTGAACTTTGGTCATCAAGAAGGTGGCAGGATTGTATCATCCTTGAACTTCGGTTCAGAACGGATCCGGTGTACTTTGGTCATCGAGAAGGTGGCAAGATTGTATCATCCTTGAACTTCGATTCAGAATGGATCTGGTGAACTTCGGTCATCGAGAATGTGGTAGGATTGTATCATCCTTGAACATCAGTTTAGAACGGATCCGATGACCTTGGTTGTCGAGAATGTGATAGGATTGCATCATCCTTGGACTTTAAGTCCAAAAGAGATCCAAAGACTTCTTTGTATTTGTACTATGCCTTGCAGGTTGTTGTTGATGATGATGATGTTTTCTGATCGAAAGATCAGAGTATGATGATGATGATGATGATGTACTGATCGAAAGATTAGAGTATGATGATGATGACATACTGATCGAAAGATTAGAGTATGATGACGATGATGATGACGTGCTAATCGAAAGATTAGAATATGATGATGATTTGATGATGACGTTTTTGATCGAAAAATCAGAGTATGATGATGTTTCTGATCAGAGTATGAGGATGTTTTGATGATGATGGCTCTGATTGAAAGATTAGAGTATGATGATGTTTCTGATCGAAAGATCAGAGTGTGATGATGATGATGTTTTGATGATGATGTTTCTGATTGAAAGATCAAAGTGTGATGATGACGATGCTTTGATGATGATATTTCTAATCGAAAGATTAGAATATGATGATGACGATGTTTTGATGCTTTGATGATGATGTTGCTGCTAATCGAAAGGCCAAAGTGCTGAAGATGTTGTTACTGATCGAAAGGTCAAAGTGCTGAAGATGTTGCTACTGATCGAAAGGTCAAAGTGCTGAAGATGTTGCTGCTGATCGAAAGGTCAAAGTATTGAAGATGTTGTTGCTGATCGAAAGGTCAAAGTGCTGAAGTTGTTGTTAAACGAGAGGTCAAAGTATTGAATATGTTGATGTTGATCGAAAGGTCAAACTGTTGATGATGGTATTGCTGATGCTACTGATCGTAAGATCAAAATATGATGATGATGATGTTGTTGTTCGAAAGGTCAAAGTTCTGATGAAACGATTGCTGATATTGCTGATCGAAAGATCAGAATACGATGATGATGATGATGATGCTCGAAAAATCAAAATGATGAAATAGTCATAGTGTTGTTGTTACTGAAGACTGAAGATTGAAGATGAAGACTACATGATGTTGAAAAGCTTCCAATGATTTATAGATGTGTTACCCTGATGATGCTGATGATGCTCTCTCTCTCTCCTATTATTGTTGTTGTTGATGTTTTTGTAGAATACCCTTCTCATTAAGGGGGAGTGTTGAAATATTGTAACTTGGAAGAATATTCTATATGTATCTTTTGTGGTCCCTGATGGTCCTATAGGGTGAACCACTTGTATTACATTGTACCCCGATGCTTCTAATTGGAAGAACTAATAAGAGTCATGAGGTAGTCCCCTCTAATTGTAAAGGTGGGTCATTATTACCCCAGTATGGTTACTTGAGCCTACATGATTTAACTTGAGCCTACATGTAGGATGAGTTAACTTAAGTGAACGGATGAATATAAATAGAGGTGTAGCACTCCTCATTTGGAACACACACTCTCACTTGTGTAGCGCATTAGTGGAGAAGAGAAGAGTAGCAAGAGAAGGAGGAGGATCAGGATTTGATCTCCTTATTGGTTTTATCTTTTATCTTTTGGGGCATCTATATCAAGGAAGCTTTTGCTGGGTTTTTCCCTTTAGGGTTTTCCCAGGATAAATCTGTGTTGTTCTTGTGATATTGTTTCTTTTAGTGATCCTCTTTATATGATTTTGTTATGAAAAAGAAATGAAATACTGATGTTTATATAAGCATATGAAAATTTAACATTGATAACTAGTTTAGAGTCCCCCAAAACATGTATATTCTGCACACCTCTAGAAAGAGCCAATAACATGACCAATTTTAAAATAATCATTTTAGCATAGTTATTTGTGCTCCTCCCAATACCAACATGGAATTTGGTCCAAGTAGAATAAAAAAATGGATAATACCTCCAGCACTTCCCATACTCAACTTACCATGAGAAGCTCCGTTGAAATATGCCCAACTACCTGACTTGTCAATAAATTCTTCGACTGTAATTCTCACATGTTGTTGACCTGTGTCTTGTGGAAATTGTTCAAGGATACCCAAGATTTTTGTGGCGTATACCTATGGGGATATATAGATGTTTCTGAAAATATCCTTATTCCTAGTAAGCCATTCTCCCCAAATCATAAGAAGCGGAAGAGCCTTGAAATATGTGAATGTCGCATTGTAAAACTGATCCCAGAAAGCTTCTTGTATGCCCAATATTTTAATAAAATTGTATGCCCTTTACCTGTGAGATGAAGGCCCGCATCCTAGAGATGTACGGGCATAAAACAAACAAATGAGAAATATACTTAAAGAATTTTCTATATAGAGAGGGCATTTTCTAGGGCCAAAACCAAATTTATTGATCAAGTTGTCCCATGTAGGGATTATGTTAGAAAGTGTCAACCACACAATAAAATTATTCTTGGAGGGGCAATTTATATTCCAGATGATCGAGGACCACTCTAACATCCCCTGATTTGCTACTCATATTCATCGGTAACAAAAAATACAAGGTAAATGCAAATATACAACTTCCAACGAGAAGCTCAAGGTCGGTAAAATCATTGTAGGTAATGTTATTTATTTTCCTAAGTTGAGAATTTCTTTGGTAGACTTAGGAGACTGAGGGACTGACTCAGCTGAATGAATTGGGGCATGAATCCACTAGGGAGAGTGTAAATGGTTGGGAAGCCATGAAAAACCAGGTTTTGGATGACGGTTATTATCTTGGTGACTTATGCATTGGACTAAAATAGTAGACCATTGATGTTCACTTACAGACCTAAGTTTATAGGTTCTTATTTTAGGAAAGAACAACTATATGATACAAGATAATAACGAACTCGTTTGGACTATTTAGTAGCATAAAGCCAATTATTTTTAGATAACGGGTAGTAATTCTAAATGACGTTTCTGGATATTATAAATATCTTAGTTTGACGAGATTGCCAAAAATCTATCTTTAATATTCCGAAACTACAAAAAAATAAGTTTAATATTAACTTATTATTTCAAATACTATTAAATGTTATTATAGTTATAATTTTATGACTAAAATATGTAGTATGCCTTCACATATTTACAAAGGGGTTCAAAATATATATACCGACGACTATTTAAATGTATTGAACATATCATTTTTACATAAGCAAATATTTTGAGTTACTACTATTGGAATGGAATCTTATAAAAGTGTCATACTCATATTTAAAATTAAATGTTCTTATAAAACAAAGGAATAATGGAAATTGATGTAAAAGAACATGAATATTAATTAGAGAAAAATACTTTTCTTTTTTATGTGAGCATTAGTTAAAGGAATTTAGGGTGTTGCATTTAAGTGAGGGTGGTGGCATCAATAGGGAGGGCCGAGATGGAGGAGTGCCATAACTAAATTGGTTAGGGGGAACTAGAAATGAAATATAAAAACGATCAAGTTGCCGACATGACATGTATCTTCTGTAATGGGAAAAGTTTGATAGACCAAGAACCGAGGCCCGCAAGTATTATGTTTTTCTTCTTCATAAGCTTTTAAAAAAAAGAAAGAGGCATGTTTCATTCATTTCTTTAGGTTTCGTTCTCACTGGTTGTTTTTAGTCCCTACCCTCGTTTTTTTTAATTGTTTTTATTGGAAAATGCATTTTTTTATTTAGAGGTTGGTATTTAAAATATTTTATTTAGGGATTGGTATTTAAAATATTTTAGGAAGGAAAAGAAATGCATGATCCTTTGTTCATCGCCTTTTTAACTATTTATTATACTTTTACATTCTTTAGTAGTTATAAAAACAAAACATTACATCTGAATGTAGATGTTGGTTGTTGTTTGGGTTTTTTTGCCTATATCCTAGGTAAGCGAAGAGGAAAGGTATAACTCCATGAGTATTATTATAGTTATTTTAAGTAATTTGCAACCTACAAAATGAAAATTTGAATTAATAAGAAAATGGATGTTCATATATTGTTTGTTGTTTGGAATCCATTTACATGTTTATTAAATTTTATATTGCTATTTTGTATTCATTTCTTAAGAAATCAAATGTTAAATAACTATCAGATTAAGGTTCTTATTGATCTTCAAGCGCTAAGCTACAAGCTACTTCACTTATGAATTCATTATCACTGTGATAGTACCCAGTCTCCCATCTTCCTCTCTCACTTCGATAGCTTCTATCTTCCGTGCTTTCCAGTCTGACTATTGTTTAAGAACAATAAACTCGAATTCAATTAAAGAGGAGGAAAGAGTGTATTTCCTCGAATCTATTTATAGCAGATGAAAGCGTAACTTGTTACAAAACATACACTTTCCTTAACCCTCTCTTCTTTATTGAATACAAGAATGGAACTAATTGCTATCATGATGTATTTAAAATCCGAAATTGAAATTTAGATTGTTTTCCCTCTTGTATACTTGAGATAAGGATGAACTCTGCTAAATGACTAAAATCTAATAAGTTGCTCTAGTATTTAATTTTCAAATGTCGATGTAGATTCATGAAAGAGTTATGCTTGTAATATCTTTTGAAAGAGTTAGATATCCTTTGATTAATTGTTGGAATACGAAATTGATAATTTATAGTTATCAAGGGAGTCAAACTCCTGAGGGTAAGAGTTGAAGGCTTGCTAAAACTCTAATTAAATGTAACATATATATTATTAACATTTGACCTTTGTATTCCGAATGAGTGAAGAAGTGGCAGTAAGATCAACTTTCATGAAAAATAAGGAATCTAGGAAAAGTTTTTAGGTCAATAGCCCTATCCTATCTAGCGGATTCATGCCTAACTCGAGGTTGGCCTCTCGACAGTAAATTGAACATAGATCCTAAGGTATGGTGGAAATTCGAAGTCAAACCCTCAGTCGCCTTAAATTACGTTAGTATACACTTTCCAACTCTTTTCAGGTAAGTGACTTGTCAATGCTTTACTTTCCTAATTCGTCAAGTTTGTTGTATAAAGTTGTTAATGTTAGTTATGAAACTCATGTGGTGAAAGTGTTATGGTGATTTGCAGAATAATTTGTGGAAAGATGTGTTTTATTTATTATAAATGTACTGGAATACTTATATATGTTCCATGTATAGTTCTTAATGCTTTAATATAGAAAAATATAGAATTATGTAAACATATAGTTGAAAATAGTTGTTATGCTGGTATATTGAACTATCACGGCTAGATGACTAAGCTTTCTTGGTTAAATTTGGTTACATGTGGTTATTAAGTTAAGGTGTTTGGTTTTATATATTAATTATGATATGTATAATGCAACTAATGAGTTATCTATGAGCTTTGAAGGTTAAAGGATGTGGTTAGTTCTAACTTATAATAATTAAAGTAAATATGTTGATGGTAGGTTCACTAAGTTTAGCTAATATGTTAGATGCATGAAGGTGGATGTAAGTTAACAAGTAATTCTTTAATGATCTAGCATGTCATGCAGACAATAGTACTAACATATCCATTTTGAATGGATATATATATATATATATATATATATATATATATATTACTCCATTTCCCTAAATTTCCATGATGGAAATTGGGTTTGTTACAATCACCATGGGGGATCTCACAAATCTTCTTCTTCATGAATGACACTATAACCCAAGCGTGGAGCGTAAAAGCCACCAACTAGGTTTTTCATCGATAACAATTAACCATCACTATCAACTAGTTGAATATGATATCCCTATAAGGCCTTGATGTATATTTCCCAAATAACTTTGTGATCACCAGCAAATTCTAGTGCATTCACATTAGCCAAGCTTGTCTATAAGGATAGGTATTTAGAAGATCATTGATCTATTCCAGAAATTGGTATCCTTGATCCATCAAAGAAACAATTGTGTCCTTTGGAAGCCTGTGAGAATCTAGTATGTGAATCCAAGGGTCTTGACCCATCCTTACCCTTATTTCATTGCCTATTTTTGAGGTAATCCATTCACTAATAACATCAAAGGCCAATACTTGGGTCTTCCACATAATAAAGGCATTTCCTATAGACCATTCCTCAATTGTGAGAGGATGCATATACTTATGTTAAACAACTTTGACCCATAATCCTTCCCCTTTAAGGATTCTCCAAACACCCTTGGTAGCAAGAGCTCTATCAAAACATGAGGGATGGTTTAGACCCCACCTCCATGAGCCCTTGGGCAGAGATAACATTTTCCGTCTTAATCGACGATAAACTTTCTTTTCAAAGTCACCTCTCCATAAAAAATTATAACTTTATCTTCTAACACGTTACAAAATACTAAGAGAAGCATATGCTAAGGAGACCGATTATAATGGAATAACTTCCAATATAGGCTCAATTAAAATTAACTTGCTTCCACATGATAACCATTTATTGCTCCGTAACTATAGTTTGCCCTCAATTTTACTTACAAGTTAGTTCTTGTCCCGTTTGTGGTAGTCATTGGACTTAATAATAAAATCCAAATATTTAAGCCCTCTTGAATATCCACTTGAGAAAAATTAAGTTGGAGACAAGTCGCTCTGAGTTGTTTAGAAAGAGAAGTGTTATGACCCCTATGAAAAAAATAAAATAAATTTAACTCATATAAAAAATAAAAACCCCTTTAGTGGTGTATGTGCCTTCCCTGTCACGCTTGAACTAACCGCCTTCCTTGTCAAGCTCGAAAGAACGGACAACCTTTCTTGTCAAATGATTGAGTAATATCACCTTTAATGAAACAATATTAATGATTAAAGGAACATACTTAATTGTTAACATCTAAATAAAACTATATATTGAATCTCAACAGTAAAATTTATCATAATCAAATTTTAGTAAAAAACATGTTGATGAACATAACCATTGATTATAACTAAAAGATGCCATTCAAATTATTGAATTTATATGTAATTACTTGGTTTTTATAATATTTAAACATATTAAAATAAAATTTATATAATGAAAAATAATAAAAAGAATTACTATAAAATAGGTTAAATAAAAAAATATAAAATTCAATCCAAAATCATTATATATGTTATTAAATATTATGTATTTTCTAACTGTTGGGTTAGTAAAATGAATAAGAAATATATATTATTTTTAAATTGCTTAAATATGAAAACAAAAATTACATACACCTTCAAGTTAATAAAATGGATATTTATTCAAAGAAAAATATTATTTATTATTTAACCTTTTAGGTATAAAAATGATGTCTATTAAGAGTAGTGTTGAAATTTGGTTTCCATTCTACTTGTGGCATTTTTTTTTAACGTTTTGGGTTTTGGGTTTTAATATTACGGGTTGTGAAAGGTTTTGTTTAAAATTTTACTCTTTAATTATGACGCTAAATGATGTAAAGAGTTTTTATTTTTATAAAAAAAATTATTGAATTTTATAGTGAAAAATCAATGCAACTTGCAAATATAAAGACAACAAAATAATTTTAATTTAATAGATGTTTCTAATTTTTAGTGAATGTGCGGTTTCTAAATTGAAATTTAGAAAGTATAGTTTTATATAAGATAAATATATTAATACTGCTAGTAATATAAAAAAAAACTTTGTAATACAATGACAGTTTAGAAATTTTATGACCGTTCAAAATTAGGTTTTAGAAATTTTATTACTCTTCATAAATCAGGGTTAACCAAAATTTTAAATCGTTACTCTTCATAAATGACGGTTAACTAAAATTTTAAATCGTATTTGACTATCAAAATGCTCCATGACGATCATTTTTCCTATCAAATTTCATCACTAATTAAGAATTAAATATTATTTTAGAAACACTAAAAGTATAATAACAATATATAACAAAACCATGAACATTAGTTGCATTTTTTTCTTCAGAACATAAGTTAGTTGTCTAATATTCATAAAATCAAGAAAACATTCTTGGAATCTAGATAAGTTACATATGTCCATATACATTCTACATTCTCCAGATACACTATGGCTGAAATGAAGCCTGCGGTGACGGTGGAAGTCCATGCTTTTCTGAAAATAAATAACCCCATAGCCAGGGGTCCCACTTGCACCGAACTCCAGCTAAGACTGCATTAAGAAAGAATGCAGATGAGTATAATAGAATTCCCCACCCGCGAGGATTTATTCCAAAAAATTGGCTAGAATTCTTTTTAGTCAGAATATAACTGCCACCTGCCCATTTCACCCAGACGAGTGTTTGAAAAACACCGTATACCCACCTCTCAATAGGGTATTTTGAATCCAAATCTGGTGCAGCAAGTCCAACGCCGAATACAAAACACACTATCTCCAAAACCATCACCGAAAGAAACATTTTCTTCTTCCAACTAATCCATGGCCATAGAATGACCCAAAGTGCCACTTGAAATAAAACATTACCAAAGTGGAATAAGAGCTATAAAGGTGGAGTTCAAGGAAGGCAGCACCTGACCATCCTTCCTTGATGCCTCAACCATCTTAACAATATCAGGCCCCAGCAAATCGAATAAGCCAAATAAAATTCAACAGGCCATCCATCAGGACCCAGAGACTTATCTTTTTTGAAGGATTTGAGTGCAGCCTCCACTTCAGTCAGAGTAACTTGACAAGAGAAAGACTCCCTTTCTTCAGGGCTGATGAAAGAGGGAAATAATCGTATCACCTTGAGTTGGGCTGCAATGTTCATCAAATTATCATCAGCAAAAATGTTCTTAAAATACTGCATCCCCATAGTCTTGAGTCCCTGATCATCAATGACCAAGTTGCCAACCTCATCTTCAAGACTCCAAATGGCATTATGGTTTTTTCGAGCAGATGCCACAACATGGAATAATTTAGTGTTACCATCACCTTGAAGAGCCCATGACACTCTGCTCTATAATCTAGCAGAAAGCAATTCATGGTCCATCCACGTTTTGAGCTCAAGTCTGAGAACTGCCAATTTGGACTGCTCCCCAGCACTTAATATAGTTGTAGTCGAAGAATCTAGTATAGAGCTTATTTCATCCTCCACAAGAGCTGATTTGTCCTTCAACTCTATAGATTTAAGTTTTGTCCAGGACTTAACTTTACCTTTAAGGAGATGAAGTTTAATAGAGAGGTCTTCCATGGCATCCTCCGAGGCATTAGCCAAAATAAGAGGCCATTCAGTTCTAATCATCTGAATAAAATCCTCATTATTCATCCAAGAATGATTGAATTTGAAGGGGAAAACACAAGAGATCGGATGATCTAGCCATTCGAAAAGAATAGGGAAATGGTTAGAGACCCCAAATCTATGAGCCCAAACCCGATATATGGAAAGGAGGCTAACAAGGTGATCAGATAGAAGAAATCGATCAAGTCTTTTGGAAATCGATCAAGTCTTTTAGATAAGAACTAGTCATAGTTTTTCGCAGGAGAACAACATCAGGTGAAAGAGAAGAGAACAGGTGACCAAGACTTTTTTGTTTGGCTACGCCCCCCAAGCCACGGACGTTTAGAGAAAGGATGCGCATTAAGGACCACTCTGTTGAGGGGTCGAAGCTCTAAGGACCCTATGAGGTGAAGAAGAATGCTGAAGAGCCGCATTTTTAAGTCTGGTAGATAAAGGGGTATACGGGGCAGGAATAGGAGCCGTGAGACCAGGAGGGTTTTTTTTTCCTGATAGTGACATTTTTGAATATGATGGAATCTAAAGGTAGGACCGAGGGAGAGAGTGGGGTCTTATCAGAGAAGATGTTCAGGGACTTTTTTAATGAGGGGTCCACAAAGGAAGGCAAGGAAATAGGGTTGCGAGGAGGCAAAGCGAGAGTTGAGTGGTCAGAGCGGGTAAAAGGGAGAAAATCCAAGTTTGAAAATAAGGAAGGTGGAGTGACCTCCACAATTGGAAGAGGAGGGTCGAGGGACTTATAAGAGGAAGGTTCTGGTAAAAAAGAATCTTCGGTATCCAAAGGAGGGATACAAGGGGGTGCCGGTTCTAACACAACATCACTAGAAACAGTAGTGGGGCCTAGCTGGGTAAGGTCAGAGGACATGAGAGCTAGTGGGTGAGCAAGACAACCATCCACCGAGTCTAAAATGGCTAAATCATGATCAGTGGCATCTTCAAAAAGGGAACAAGCATTAAGAAGAGTACCTTGTGCAGGAGCTGAAAGAGTAGTAGGAATGCTCACCGAAGTAACCTTCAAAACAGGTGGAGGAGTCACAAATACCTCGGAGAGATGATGTGGTCTTAGAGAAACTAAACCCAGACGAATGATAGGACAATCACGGCGTAGATGTCATGTATCCTGGCATCGACTGCATCTGAAAGGAATGCCAAGATAGTCAAGTTGTTGGTAGAACAGTCGCTCAAGGCAAAGAATCTCAACTTCGGTCAGCAACCCCTTCATGATATCCATTTCCACTAAGATCCTCGCCATCCTCTTATCATATGTGTTCATGAAGTCCTCTTCCACAGCCACAAAGCGACCTATGGTATTACCAATACCTTCCAGAAGAGAGCAATTCTAGACTGGAAAAGGTAGACCCAGGAGTAGAGCCCACAGGTGGCGTTTCTTCACCCTTTCACAAAGTGGGTCGAAGTGAACATGCCAACGGTCCAAGACCAGTGACCCTTCCCCTACTCTCCAAATCCGGTTAAGAACAGACGAAGCATGAGAGTCTTCCAGGAATACAAAGACAATCCACCCCTTAGCCAACAAGCTGATCATAGGTACATATGACAAGAATGGATTCCATGTTTAGAGGCCCAAGAAAACCAGGCTTTCTTATCCATAGAGCAATATTCCAGTCTTCCAATAAGAGCATGAGAACACAATGCCTCAAACCTGTCCATATAAACATCACGACTGATCCGGTGGATTATTCATCTTCAAATTACACTGATCCAATATGGTACAAGGTTCTTTAATCGATGGTTTTAACTCATATGCTAAAATCCCTTGACATTCGTGGAAACGCCCAGTTATTGCATGAGCCGTGCCGTTATCGCACGTTGCGCAGTTATCGCATGGTGCGCAGCTTATCGCATGGGCGCGTAGTTATGTATGGGCCGTGCAGCTTGCGAACCGTCAAGTTGAATGTCGCATGGTTTGGCGAAGTCCTTATATACCGCAACATTTATAGGCTACGACAACGGATCGGGTATATGGCAAAGTCCTTATATACCGCGACATTTATAGGTTGCAACAGTGGATCGGGTATATGGCGAAGTCCTTATATACCGCGACATTTTATGTTGCGAAGTTTATGGTGACATCAAACAGTTACATTACGTGGCATAGCTCGGTTGCAAGTCATTGCAACGTGTTGTGAGTCGGCACATGTGCATGGATTTCGTTGCAATGTTTCGGGGATCTAGAACGTCATGGTAACATAACGCTTGGGCCGTCACTTGGCGGGATGGCATGATTCAGTTTAGCATATGGTTGTAACGATAAATAAAAGATAACAGCTGTGGTCCGTTACGATCCTCTCGTAAAATCTTAAATAGAGGATACTGGCCATAGGAGAGGGGGGAGACCAAGTAGAGAGACGTAGATTGTTTGAGAGTGCAGAGCATCGTTTCTTTGTTATGAGAAGCTTAGAGAGCTTTTGCTGCGAAGTGTTCAGATGCTGTTACTGTAGAAGTCGACATTCTCCGTTATAGTTTAGCTTTCTTAGTCTTTGAATGCTAATTGTAATTTACAGAAGAGAGGTCTTCAAGACTTTGTACAGCATTCTATTTACAGTTGCTGAAGTTGTTTCCAGAACCATTTTTGTACCATTTCAAAGAGATTAATTGGATCGGTACCCATTGGAGAGGGACCCGGAGGCGTAGCCCAGTGGAGGGGGTGAACTCCGTTATCAACTTCTGTTTGGGACTCTCTGTTTCTATGTTTCTTCTTTGCACCTGTTTATCAGTATTGTTTTCCATTCTGAGCATTTAATTTCTTTTAATGTTGTTCCATTAATTAACCTGTTGATCGCATTCTTTTACAACAAACTTTTAATGCACACAAGTTGAGGTCCGACGGATCAACGACCAACATCAAAACGAAGCTTCCCTTCAAGTGTCTTGTGGACTTTAGCCTTTCGGTGTCGAAGAAAGCAGGCAGCACGAGAATCTGACAGAGGAAAGGAACACCCATCATGGGTCTCCGACATGGGGACAAAAAAGAACGACAGACCACAAACCTATTCTCTCAAGTCAACCGGAGTTCGATAAACCCGAGAGAGTAAAAACCCTCGAATAGATGAACCCTAAGTCTATTGTAAACCCAGGGTATCTAAACCCTAGTTGGGGAGTCACTACAGAAGAACAGGACAGAATATAAAGTCAACTGTAGTAAGAAACCTAGGGCCAGACCCAATAAACCCTGGTGGAAGTGACCACACCAAGAGATGATAACGGCAGGAATCAAAGGACCAAGGATAGACAGGACCGCAAAAATATGGAATGATTAAGATTCATCCTAACATAAAAAACCATGAAGAGACCCCGTAACGATGCAAATACAAAGGTGGCAAACCCGCCGAAACCCGTCAGACCACTAACCCGCAAGGTTCAGCAAGACCTGAAGCCCACTAAAAAGAGCCAATACCGACTACTATATACAATTCCCACTTACTTTATAGACTGGTTGGTACTAGTCCTTGGAGAAGAGGATGGACTCCAGTCATTGATAATGGCCGGGAGAAGCTGATAAGGTTGAGCTAGTAGAAAACTGGACTGCCCTTAATGGACCCTCGAAAGAGAAAAGAAACCACCACCAAACCCCAAAACAGAAGACGTAAGGGAAAGCAACAAGCCAGAAAATAGAATGAGACAGTAATGGCACCTCTCCAAGAAAGCTAAACTAGTAAAACAAACCCTCCCAAAGACAAAAAACAATAGCAGCCATTGAAAACATGGAAATGAAGTAGAAGAAAACCTAAACACCAAGCAGAAAAGGAAGAGGTAGAAGAATCCATACTCGGTGACCTCATAAACAGCGACCTCAAAAACCAAAGCTGAAGGGGCCAAATGAATCAGAGAGTGAGCCTGTAGAGAACGCTTTGCCATCCCACCTCCATTTCTATCCCACTCTTACATTCTTCAGTAGTTATAAAAACAAAACGTTACACTTGAATGTAGATGTTGGTTGTTGTTTGGTTTTTTCTACCTATATTCTGGGTAAGCAAGGAGGAAAGGTATAACTCCATGAGTATTATTATAGTTATTTTAAGTAATTTGCGCAAAATGAAAATTTGAATTAATAAGAAAAGGGATGATCATATATTGTTTGTTGTTTGGAATCCATTTACATGTTTATTAAATTTTATATTGTTATTTTGTGTTCATTTCTTAAGAAATCAAATGTTAAATAACTATCAGATTAAGGTTCTTATTGATCTTCAAGTGCTGAGCTACAAGCTACTTCACTTATGAATTCATTATCAATTTGATAGTACCCAGTCTCCCATCTTCCCCACTCGCTTCGATAGCTTCTATCTTCCGTGTCAAAACCCCAAAATTTTCACAAATTTAAAATTTTTTTAAATAGCATAATTGTATGTTAACACAATCGTTAAATACTGTTTAGTTAAAGCTATTTACTTTGTAACTGTAAGATCATTACTTGGTTGGAATGTTAGTTGAGTTTATCTTTCTTCAGTTTTCTAATTGTTTTCTGTTTGCAACAGCATGTGGATAAACTACGTTAGACTGGGCTTACTTAGCTGTAAAGCTAACGCACACAGTTTTCCTTTATCTTACAGATTGACAGGTAAAGTTTTTGGGATTGCTGCTAACAGATCATTCTAGAGTAAAATAAATCATATGCTGTTTCAAGTGCTTTCAGTAGAGAACTAAATGTATGTTGAACGGACTATTCAGCTTCTACAGGTACAGCCTCCGTTATTTCATGTTTGATATAAAGCAAAGTATGATGAGAAAGGTTTTAAATACACTAGAGATAAGAATTATCATTTCCCAATATATCTATGAACTCTTCAATTGAAAGGATATTCAGAGATAATGATAACAGTTTATATATATTTTCTTTTCCAATACTGTCTATAAAAATTATTGAAATTTCTAGTACTAGTAACAGCTATGAGGATAAAGTTCATTAGTGAAATTTAAAGGTTGACAAGAGGCCATTACAGTTTTGAAATGTCGTCCCTTTATTTGATTGATTATTATCACCAGTTCCAATCATGTAAACCAACAGAGTTCTTGGATACTTACGGACAAGGACATTTAAAAAGATATAATTAATGATACGAACTATTTCCTATGTCGCACATGGTTATTCCTTGAGAGAATAACTCATAAATAATAATAGCACTTGTCAAGAAAAAACATGGCTAGGCTCCTTGNAAAAGACATGGCTAGGCTCCTTGTTAACGTTATTACGTTATGGTAAATTGATCGTAAGGTATAAACTGTTTAAATTATGCGACTATAATTTTTCCATCAGTTATCATTAGTCTTGTAAAATGAGTTCATTGATTATACTATAATCAATGAACTAACCTCAAGTGAGGTCTCCCAAGTAACTTTTATGATCTATTTACTAAACTAGACTTGACAATAACCAGTCATCCTTGTAGTCATGATTTTATTATGAGGAATACTTGGCTTTAACATTACTAGCCATTGCTCCAAAGTTATAATGCTTATTGAATATAAACTATATATATTATGGTTTACATATCAAAATAGGGTATAGTTTAAATTCATATTTCAATGTAATAATATATTACACAATGGTTGATATAACACGAGATATGGTTACACATGATTCAATTTAATATTTGTTTTCATGTAATATTATTAACGTTGGGATGTTTGACCTTATGCAGGTCAAGGTCGAGGGGTAATGATATATAGCACCTTCAACATTATGATTAAGTTGGAAAAACTATTATATGGAACATTCCCGAAATGATTTTGTTGGCAATCACAAGGAGATTCGAAACATTAGGGATCGACCCACTGGTTGGCAAAAATTTAAGGGATACGTGGCTGTCTCCTCGCCATGCATTGGGCAATATAATTGACTTGCCTCCAAAACGCTTCAGTCTTTTCTTTATTTCGCCTGCGGGCTTTGAGCTCTCCTCTGTCAACCCTAGTGGTTCTTGCTGGTCGATTTCGTTGGGTGACTGCCCTGTGTGTGACCGCCTTCGTTGTGCTCCTGCGTGGGCTGAGTTGGGTTACCCTTCGTGGGCTTCATTGCATTTCTCCCTTGTGGCTGTTATTACATTGCTCCTTCGTAGGTTTCGTTGCATTTCTCCCTGGTGGCTGTTATTACACTGCTCCTTCGTAGCAGCGTTGTATTGTTCCTTTGCGGGTTGTTATTGGACTACTCTTTGTGGCTGTTCTATGTGTCGTGGGCTGTACTACACTGTCCTTCGTGGCTGTTCTGTGTAGCTCATTCGTGGCTGCGTCGATTCTTACAGGCTGTGCTTGTAATGTTATTTTGTGGGCTCGGTCGGCTGTTCGATTCTCCCGGTGACAAAAAGGGTTTCAGCACTCTCGTTTTCAGTTTGCTCACAGCTGGAATCTTCGCAGGTAAGCAAATTCAATTTACAGTATAAATTTTATTTTAAAAACTATCGTTATGTAACTGTTAGGGTTATATAATGAAATTCATTTGTTGTTGGCAGGTTTTCCTTCCAATAGCATCTGTCCTTCAAAGGCAGACTTACCCTTCGAGATAGTTACTGCTGTGCACAGAAGACATGGCTCGGTGCTTCCTGGTAAGCCCGGTCCTTCGATGTCCGTCTCCATGCTGTTTGTTAACAGGGTGCAAAATCTTGGTTTCTCTGCTCTTCGCTTAGCTGTAGAGTTCTTCCCTATTTCACTAGGGTTTATCTCTGTGATTGTAGGGTTACGGCTTCAAGCCGAGACTATATTTAAAGTTCTACTTGTAAAAATGTTACGGCGAGGGTTGGTAGATGTACTGTTTTGATTTTGGGTTAAACCCTAGCTCTTTAAGAGCTTAACCGGCTACGGTCGTGGTTGTAAACTGTTATTTTACTTGTATGTTTTGGTTTTTAAGACAGGGTTACAGGCTTTAAGCCTTTGAGTTATTTAAATGTGAAAAGAACACAGACAGGCTTCAAGCCTTGATTATTACAGTTCGCTATGGTTATTTAAATAGGCTTTTGGCCTTGCATATACAGTAACAGTTATTAAATGTTTTGGTAATTAAATTTCTAAGTATTAAAATAATGTGTGTAATGGTTTTATTTCCTTGCTGTACTGTATAGTTCTTGGAAAGAAATACTTAATTATATTTCTTTTAATAACTTTGACTGTGAGTAATTTAAATGGTTTATTTAAAATTATTCAACTCCATGATGGAGCATTCTGTACTTTACATTCAAATTTCTATTTTATATTTAAACAGGTCTTATTTGTTTATTTATCTTGTGCTTTATATATATATAAGTAATATACAGAATGAAATAAAAAAAAGGTTATAAGGTCCAGTTTTTATGTTTTCGTTACTATAATTATATAATTTATCTTATGTAGGGTTTATAAACCTAAATCTATAGTTAGGAAATACTGTTATAATTTATAATAATTAAAATTATACAAACATTCCATCTTGTTAATCTTGGGTTTAATTTAGGTTCATAAATATCTTTACTTATATAAAACCTAATCTAGAATCTAGAATATAATTATATACCGTCTCTATTCTGCATGATATCATATTAATTATTTTATTTATAAATATTATCTATTCATTTATTACATATATATATAACATCATGTTTTATTTTATATCCTATAAATATAATTATCCTATAAATATAGATAATTAGAAATTTATTAATTCGTAGATGTAAATAAGAATATTATTAATATAATGTGTTATTTCTTATCTTGAATTTAAGATCTCTTTCATTTTGTTTATTATTTAAGTATACTCTTAATAACTTCGAATAAAACACTTCTATATAAAATAAAGTTTATTCTTTTAAAAATGAACATCCATAAAGTATGCTGTAATTCTAATAGCAATACTGATATGCAGAACTTCTGGTTTCTTTTACTATAATAAAAAAATACCAAACCCTACTGATAATATCTAAATCTTAAACTGCAATGCATTTACTTTACACAGAAAAGAAACGAATGTAACTTATATTTCCAGTATACTTAGTCTTTCTTTTCATGCACTGTTAATTCTTTTCCAGAGAGCAGAATACAATTCAGATTCAAGCGAAAACTGCAAATGAGACAGCTTAAATAAAAGATAATTACACAGTAAGACATTTATAATAAAACTAGAATAAACTAGGGAACTCAGTTTAGGAGATTACTTCTTCTAAGTTTGAGCTACCATGCTAGAGTACTACCTCATGATATCAGGTGTGGAAAAACATGGTAATACTAACAAGTTTTTACACTAACAGTTCAAGGTACTAACAATTTCTTCCAGATACTTAACAATCATTCTGTTCATCTATTTAAGCACAGAAGAGAATAGAGATATAAATGAAAAACCTGTTAAACTGCTGTGGACAACAACAGCAATGGGAGGCCGTTCCTCCCTACCAATTCCTGGAGAGCGCTCAAACAGTGACTTCTCAGGACCCCCGAGCTCAATCTGGTCTCCCTGGATTTGGAACTAGGTGCAGCAAAACATATACAGTCCTTCAGCTCTATAATAACTCAGAATATTTAAGACAGTTTCCACAGCTCAACTAACTGTACTCAGTTTCAAGTTCCTGCAAACATTCACTCACAATCACTTCCTTCTATTTTCCCTTTTCCTCAAATGAAGACTCCTGAATCACATTCAGCTGAATGAATTCTTCCTGGAGTAAAAACTGAGCAGCCAAAGCTCTCTTCATTGAGTACTTTTAAAGATTGCCTAGGTCTTAATTGGGATAACTGTCATTTAATGAGCCACCTGCCCACATTCCACTTTCTTGGGGAATCATGACCCCAAATATAGGGAAGTTGCCACCTGCAACTTAGGAAGTGCTTGAGGATGCTGCCACTTGTCCTTTGCCTCTCCACCTAGTTCCAATACCCAGTTTGACCAGTAACCTCTTTTAACAGCTCTCCCATGCTGTTGTCTCCATAATATAATTATTATTAATAAAATATTTTCAATTACA
Source organism: Pseudotsuga menziesii (assembly GCA_001517045.1). Lineage (NCBI taxonomy): Eukaryota > Viridiplantae > Streptophyta > Pinopsida > Pinales > Pinaceae > Pseudotsuga > Pseudotsuga menziesii. The sequence continues at coordinate 140,780 of LPNX011064462.1, forward strand.
CTCCATAACTGTTGACTCTGCTGAGTCATCAATTCCTACTTAGGATTAAGTTTATCATAATGTCTCAGAAATTAAATAAAACAATTACATAATTTTACAAAATTGGGGTATGTGACATTCCGTGCTTTCCAGTCTGACTACTCTTTATGAACAATAAACTTGAATTCAATTAAAGAGGAGGAAAGAGTGTATTTCCTCAAATCCAGTTATAGCGGATGAAAGCGTAACTTGTTACAAAACATACACTTTCCTTAACCCTCTCTTCTTTATTGAATACAAGAATGGAACTAATTGCTATCATGAGGTATTTAAAATCTGAAATTGAAATTTAGATTGTTTTCCTTCTTGTATACTTGAGATAAGGATGAACTCTGCTAAATGACTAAAATCTAATAAGTTGCTCTAGTATTTAATTTTCGAATGTCGATGTAGATTCATGAAAGAGTTATGCTTGTAATATCTTTTGAAAGAGTTAGATATCCTTGATTAATTGTTGGAATACGAAATTGATAATTTATAGTTATCAAGGGAGTCAAACTCCTGAGGGTAAGAGTTGAAGGCTTTTCCAAAACTCTAATTAAATGTAACAGATATATTATTAACATTTGACCTTTGTATTCCAAATGAGTGAAGAAGTGGCAGTAAGCTCAACTTTCATGAAAAATATGGAATCTAGGGAAAAGATTTTAGGTCAATACCACTCTCCTATCTAGTGGATTCATGCCCAACTCGGGGTTGGCCTCTCGACAGTAAAATGAACATAGAGCCTAAGGTAGGGTGGAAAGTCGAAGTCAAGCCCTCGATCGCCTTAGGTTACATTAGTATACACTTTTCAACTCTTTTCAGGTAAGTGACTTGTCAATGCTTTACTTTCCTAATTCGTCAAGTTTGTTGTATAAAGTTGTTAATGTTAGTTATGAAACTCATGTGGTGAAAGTGTTATGGTGATTTGCAGAATAATTTGTGGAAAGATGTGTTTTATTTATTATAAATGTACTGGAATACTTATATATGTTCCATGTATAGTTCTTAATGCTTTAATATAGAAAAATATAGAATTGTGTAAACATATAGTTGAAAATAGTTGTTATGATGGTATATTGAACTATCACAGCTAGATGACTAAGCTTTCTTGGTTAAATTTTGTTACATGTGGTTATTAAGTTAAGGTGTTTGGTTTTATATATTAATTATGATATGTATAATGTAACTAATGAGTTATCTATGAACTTTGAAGGTTAAAGGATGTGGTTAGTTCTAACTTATAATAATTAAAGTAAATATGTTGATGGTAGGTTCACTAAGTTTAGCTAATATGTTAGATGCATGAAGGTGGACATAAGTTAACAAGTAATTCTTTAATGATCTAGCATCTCATGCAGACAATAGTACTAACATATTCATTTTGAATGGATATATATATAACTCCATTTCCCTAAATTTCCATGATGGAAATTGGGTTTGTTACAATCACCATGGGGGATCTGACAAATCTTCTTCTTCGTGAAGGACACTATAACCCAGGTGTGGAGCGTAAAAGCCACCAACTAGGTTTTTCATCCATAACAATTAACCATCTCTATCAACCAGTTGAATATGATATCCCTATAAGGCCTTGAAGTATATTTCCCAAATAACTTTGTGATCACCAGCAAATTCTAGTGCATTCACATTAGCCAAGATTGTCTATAAGGAGAGGTATCTAGAAGATCATCGATCTATTCCAAAAATTGGTATCCTTGATCCATCAAAGAAACAATTGTGTCCTTTGGAAGCCTGCAAGAATCTGGTATGTGAATCCAAGGGTCTTGACCCATCCTTACCCTTCTTTCATTGCCTATATTTGAGGTAATCCATTCACTAATAACATCAAAGGCCAATATTTGGGTCTTCCACATAATAAAGACATTTCCTAATGACTTTTCTTTGATCCTAAACCATTCCTCAGTGGTTAGAGGATGCATATACTTATGTTAAACAACTTTGACCCATAATCCATCCCCTTTAAGGATTCTCCAAACACACTTGGTAGCAAGAGGTCTATCAAAACACGAGGGATGGTTTAGACCCCACCTCCATGCACAGGGGCTTCACTTGTTGACCAATATCCTATCACGTTAGTTCATATTGTGGGGTTTAAAATTTTAAAAAATTGAACCAATATATTGCAGGTATTGGGGGGATGAGGGGTTTAAGGTGGGGGTGGGAAGGGTGGTTTATAAGGATTGGGGTATAAAAAGGGGTGGGGAGGAGGTTTTAAGTATTGGGAGGGGGTTTCAACAAAAAGAGTTTGGGTCAATATCTCTGGAAATTAAGGGTATTCTTTAATATCCCATGATTGCGCATGCTATGTGAGATGTTCACTAAGTGAATTCCCCGTGCCTCCATGAGCCCTTGGGCAGAGATAACATTTTCCATGCCAATCGACGATAAACTTTCTTTTCAAAGTCACTTCTCCATAAAAAATTATCACTTAATATTCTAACACGTTACAAAATACTAAGAGAAACATATGCTCAGGAGACCGATTACAATGGAATAACTTCCAATATAGGCTCAATTAAAATTAACTTGCTTCCACATGATAACCATTTATTGCTCTGTAACTATAGTTTGCCCTCAATTTTACTTACAAGTTAGTTCTAGTCCCATTTGTGGTAGTCATTGGACTTAATAATAAAATCCAAATATTTAAGCCCTCTTGAATATCCACTTGAGCAAAATTAAGTTGGAGACAAGTCGGTCTGAGTTGTTTAGAAAGAGAAACGTTATGACCCCTATGAAAAAAATAAAATAAATTTAACTCATATAAAAAATAAAAACCCCTTTAGTAGTGTATGTGCCTTCCTTGTCACGCTTGAACTACCTGCCTTTTTGTCAAGTTCGAAAGAACGGACGACCTTTCTTGTCAAACAATTGAGTAATATCACCTTTAATGAAACAATATAAATGATTAAAGGCACATACTTAGTTGTTAACATCTAAATAGAACTATATATTGAATCTCAATAGTAAAATTTATCATAATCAAATTTGAGTAGAAAACATGTTGATGAACATAACTATTGATTATAACTAAAAGATGCCATTCAAATTATTGAATTTATATGTAATTACTTGGTTTTTATAATATTTAAACATATTAAAATAAAATTTATCTAATGAAAAATAATAATAAAAAATTACTATAAAATAGGTTAAATATAAAATTAGAAAATTCAATTCAAAATGATTATATATGTTATCCTTTTTGGTTAGTAAAATGAATAAGAAATATATATTATTTTTAAAGTGTTTAAATATGAAAACAAAAATTACATACACCTTTAAGTTAATATAATGGATATTTATTTAAAGAAAAATATTATTTATTATTTAACCTTTTAGGTATAAAAATGATGTCTATTAAGAGTAGTGTTGAAATTTGGTTTTCATTCTACTTGTAGCATCTTTTTTTTTAACGTTTTGGGTTTTAATATTATCGGTTGTGAAAGGTTTTTTATTAAAATTTTACTCTTTAATTATGACACCAAATGATGTAAAGAGTTTTTTGTTCTAAAAAAAATCATTGAATTTTATAGTGAAAAATCAATGCAACTTGCAAATATAAAGACAACAAAATAATTCTAATTTAATAGGTGTTTCTAATTTTTACTGAATTTGTGGTTTCTAAATTCAAATTTAGAAAGTATAGTTTTATATAAGATAAATATATTAATACTGCTATTAAAATTAAAAAAAACTGTACTATAATGACAGTTTAGAAATTTTATGACCCTTCAAAATTAGGTTTTAGAAATTTTATTACTCTTCATAAATCAGGGTTAACCAAAATTTTAAATCTTTACTCTTCATAAATGACGGTTAACCAAAATTTTAAATCGTATTTGACTATATTTTATTTGACTATCAAAAAGCTCTATCAAGATCATTTTGCCTATCAAATTTCATCACTGATTAAGAATTAAATATTATTTTACAAACACTAAAAATATAATAACAATATATAACAAAACCAAAAACATTACCAAAAACATTAGTTGCATTTTTTTTCTTCGAAACATAGGTTAGTTATCTAATATTCATAAAATCAAGAAAACATTCTTGGAATCTAGATAAGTTACATATACATTCTACATTCTCCAGATACACTATGGCTGAAATGAAGCCTGCGGTGACCGTGGAAGCCCATGCTTTTCTGAAAATAAATAACCCCATGGCCAGAGGTCCCACAGAATTCCCCACCCGTGAGGATTTATTCCGAAAAATTCGCTAGAATTCTTTTTACTCAGAATATAACTGCCACCTGCCCATTCCACCCAGACGAGTATTTGAAAAGCACCGTACACCCACCTCCCGACAGGGTAAATACCGATAAAGAATTCTGGGCGTGCCGCAAAATCACCGGATACAACACAAAATATTTCCAAAACTATCACCGAAAGAAACATTCTCTTCTTCCCACTAAGCCATGGCCACAAGATGACCAATAAGCAAGATATTAAAACGAAAAAAGGAAATGAGTAAACAACACTTAAAAATACCATGGTGAATGCAAACAATGACCGAGTCCGTGCACGTCTAGGCTGACCCAGAGGCGGGGAAATATCCGCTTCAAATCCAATAAGAATGGTCCAACCCAGAGAACAAATCAAGTTAACAGCACCCACTATAAACGATAATGTTTTGATTCCTAGAAAATCACCCCTGAATGTCAGCACAGCACTTGGCAAACCTTGGTGTTGTTGAAATCAGACTTGACCGCAGCTTTGGTTAGAAATGCAGTGGCAGCGAATCCACTTCCTTTACTGTCCACTAGGTAATCTCTAACGGCCCTTCTCGCTACCAGGGAGCTAGAGAAGCCATCCACTCTAAACCAGAAAGTTAGTACAAGGTTTATTACTATTTCAGTCAACCTTGGCACTATGAACGACACAATGTTGTATTCTACAGTTTCAAGGATTTTGCTTGAGCCTCTTCTACGTCCACACAAGTAACCTTCCAAAGATTGGAAACCATGACTCTGACTCCTCTGCCTTCAGCATCTTTAGATCTCAACGATCTTAGAAGTAGCTCTGTCCAGACATCAGGCTTGTCACTCTGCATTATTGGAATGCAGATGCAAATATGCTCTTCTTCTGCGGTGATAGATCGGGCACCAATATCATCAAGAATTTCAGAAACCACCGTGGTCTCTCTTTCTCTCTGTTCATCAAGCTGTTGCACCTCGCCACGGCGATGACAGTCATTTGTCAAGGTGTTGTCAAGCAACTCCGACATGGGATTAGAGACAAGGAGTTAGGGAATCGTTTCAATGTCCCAACCATAGTATTAGCAAGCATGTTGGTGATCTCTTCTACTGACCAGAATACAACGCAGCTGCACAAATTGCATTGACACGGCGATATAGGAACTTCCTCTTCGCCGAAATTATGGATTGCTCGTTGTAACACAAAGAATTGCAGCAGAATGGAGCCTGCAATAGAGGCATTGGATTTGTGTTGTTCGACAGCATTACAACAGCAACACTCTGAACAGGTATTTCTTCCCCTGAAGAGGTCCGTAGACGAACTTCTTCTACATCTCCTTCTTCTATAGAAGCAGTTGGAAGACCTTCTTCTTCTTCCTCTCTAACACGAAGCACGATGTGCAGTCGATGTCGAAGCCATTGGAAGACCTCTTTCATCTTTTCGATACCAACTCTTTCTCGCACGATGTCGAGTCGATGTGTAAGCCATTGGAAGAAATCTTTCAGCTTTTGGATACCCACTCTTTCTGTGGAAGCAACCATTTGAGTTTCTTGTGTAGAAGTGATGAGTCCAGCTCCATGTGTAATACCATCTATCTTCTCGAGTTTGGGACTTACTACAATGTCTAGGACATCCCTCGCGCCTATTCCTAAATCAAGCCGTCCTCTTATCAGGCTTGTAACAAAAACTGCTAAATTAGCTACACATGTAATTCCTAGTGCAGGAAAGTTGACAGATCCTGTTACACCTTCACTTATGTCAAATTGTGCAAAATCAAAACTTGATAACCATCCCATCAAGCAAACCAACTTTAAAATTAACAATTGCAGATTATGGACTAAACCCATTTCAAAATACTAAAAAATTTACCCAACTTGCGATGAACAAAACTTTAGTCTACCTCTCAATCTACACTTCGTCTATATTATTGCGCCTGCAAACATCTTCATGGCAATAAATTGTGTTGCACAAACATTTATATAGAAAAAAAAACATGTGATTTGGTTTTCACACAAGCCTATCCATGAAGTTTCGCTTTAATCATCCTCAGAAAACCTAAAGGTGGAAGGAAGTAGCTGTGAATCTTAACAGGGACCACATATCATGTTTTCTATATGAAATCTCTTGCTTTATGAAATCTTTTTCATTGGAGCTTCAAAAAATTAATTGATTGACGTATGGTATCTCTTGCTTTACGAAATCTCTTTCATTGGAGCTTCAAAATATTAATCGATTGACGAATTTCAGTGCAACAGAGAATGCTTTATAAAAGTTAAAACCATTCATCTTGACTTTTGCAAGACTTTTATGTAACTGAATACGTGTCAAGTTGAAGTGGAGAGCGTACAACTTAGTGAAGTTGCGTTGAAGGAGAATGCTTTATGAAAAAAAATTGCCATCCTTTGAAAGATGTTATAAAAGTTAAAACCATTTATCTTGACTTTTACAAATACATAGCATTTTTTTTCATGTAACTGAATACGACGTGTCGAGTTGCAGTGAATAGCGTACAACTTAGTGAAGTTGTGAAGTTGCGTTGAAAGAGAATGCTTTATGAAAAAAATTGCAACCTAGAAAGATGTTATAAAAATTTAAACCATTTATCTTGACTTTTACTCGAAATCCTAGAAAGATGTTATAAAAATTAATACTATTTATCTTGACTTTTAAATATAGATTGCATTTATTTTTATGCCATGCCTAGTTAACCACAGTTAGCATAGAATGTCGGTGCATTGTAATGCCCACTTAACCTCACCGACAAAGTTAGAATAGATTATCAACATTTTATTCACGGAAAAAGATCATAACTTTATTTCAAAATTATATTCATCAAATGAACCACTATCTTTTACAAATCAGTGTCCATGACCTCAATTCTTCAGCACAAACAATGCTTAATTACAGTAGATAATAATTGATTTGGAAATCAAATTATATCCATACCAAAAATCACATCATTATAACTACAGTCAATGATAGATATATCATATAGAAACCAGAATGTAGTATTGTCAATATATATATCAACATATTACAGCCTCTATAAAAACTATGTATGATTTATATATCATCCAAATGAGCCTTTATCAGCATAAGGCTTTCTCCTTAAAAATTGTCATTAGTAAGTTTACGAAAAACTATCACAATCTATCCATATCACCCAGTCACAAATTGTTTATTTCACCATATCCAAAATTGTCCAATAACTGTCATAATCAGTCACTAGATAAATTGTCTCCAGACATTATCAAAACATTGACAAAGTATCACTATCATAAGTCAAAAAACTTGATCATCAAAAAATAAAACTGTCATAAGCCTCCATAGACACAAGTTCCCCCCCCCTCAAAAAATTTCTAGAAAATCTGAAAAGTCTCATATGTATCAAGTCCTCTATACTCCAGGATTTTCCAATGACCTTCCAACACATTAGTACCTGCATTAGCTAAAGCATCAGCTTTAGAATTCCTTTCACGATAAATATGCTTATATTCGACTTTAACCAGTAAATTAGAAATTCTAATCACCTCCTGAATGATCTGAGTAAGAAGAATATTATTTATTTTGAACTTACCTGAAACCCAATTGATCACCAACTGTGAATCACCAAAAATATGCATAGTTTGAACCCCCTTGCTTTAAAGCCAATGTAATTAGCAATTTTAAGGCTAAAAGCTCAACATAGTTGTTTGTGCCCATCCCCAAACCAGTAGAAAAAGCAAAAAAGTGTTCCTCAGATAAATACAGAATTCCACCTGCCCCACATATCTGAGGTACTCTTGCTGCCCAACCATCAAAATATCCCCAAGGTGATTCTTTATCAATTTGTTCATTGACAACCATTCTTAATTTCAATGTTCTATTATCCAAAGGATAAACACTCTGTAAACCCAAAGCTAAAGAAGTAACCAAATAAGACTTTGGTTGAATATCTTCAAGACAGCATTGATTCCGGGCCTTCCAAATGAACCAAGAAACAATAACAAGTAAAGATCTATACCTGGGCTCAGCATGCATAACCCAATTCTGTACATAGTCTAAAACTGATATTCCATTCCAGAAATTATTATATCTTAACTTAAACTCAATTTCTGACCAGACTCTCCTTGTGAATGTACATTCGAAACCAGCAATAGATTTTTTATTTTAGTGGACATGTAAGTTTCCATAACCACTTCTAGCACTAGGAACTTTCCATCTCATTTCTATCAAGAATAAGATGAAAATAACTAGCTTTTGGTGTGTACTTACTAGTTTTGGAAAGACTCCAAATCAGCTAGTAATCCTCAGTTGAGATTTTAGCATGACTGGTTGTCAACAAAGTAACATAAGAATTCCAAATAGTGATTTCCTGGTCATCAAAACCAAAATGATCAGCATTAAGCCAGCCCTGATCCTGTAGTAATGTTGTACCAGTACAAGCAATGTCCTTTAAAACAAAAAAATCAAATGTATGGAGTTTATCAATCATGGAAGCAGGTAAAACATGCCTCCATTTGCACCCAAACCAAGGGTCAATGCCAATACGTAACTCAGTACCAGTCCCTATTCTCCACACAAGTGACTGTCCTATAAGATCAAACGACCAAAGAACCGCTTTCTAGCAAATGGATATACCTTTCTTTTTCTTTACATCAACCATTATCCAATCTAATAAAGTTAAGAGTGAAATGTATTTCTGAATGGCTATCTGCACCCACAGTACTATACCATTAATCAAATTCCATACACTTTTAGCAGCAAGAGATTTAGTAAATAAGGCAGGTATTTTCAAGCCCCAAACTCCCAGAGATTTGGGATTGGCCAAGACCTTCCATGAAGACCAGGGTAGTCCAAAAGCCTCCTTTTTTCTAGACCATAAGAATTTGAAACAGATCTTCCTAATTCTATCAAGTATTCCCACAGGTATCCAAAAATGCATCCAGTAAACTGGAATGGCCTCAAGTACATACTTTACCAAGATGAGTTTTCCACCCTTAGATAACCATCTAAAACTCCAGTTCTCAATTCTCTTTTCCACTTTTGAAATGAGCCAATCCTAGTCTTTCAATAGATATCTGCAAGGTTTTAAATGAAAACCAATATATTTCATACCAACCTCAATTTTATCAACATTAAAAGAAAAGATGTTCTAAATTGAAATCAACTCAGATTCATCCAATCCAGAATAATAAAAGGATGATTTGTCCTCATTGATAATCATACTAGAAGCTTTGCAAAATACCTTCAAGACCTCATATAAAGTTGATAAAGACTGATCAGAGCCATCAGAAACCAAGATAATATCATCCATAAACAAAATATGAGATAAAATAATATTGTTACCAAAAGAGATACCCTAAAAAATCCCATTATTTTGGGCTGTAAGAATATACCTGCTCAGGCCTTCTACCACAATAAGAAATAGTAAAGGTGCCAAAGGGAAACCTTGTCTGAGCCCCCGACCAGATCTAAAAAAAGGGGATGCCACCCCATTAATAAGAACAACAAAAGATACTGTAGAAATGTTGCTCATCACCCAAGTAATAAAAGGTACTGAAAATCCCAATTTAGACATAATTACCCATAAATATGTCCAATTTACATGGTCATATGCCTTTGATAAATCAATTCTAAGCACCACTGATTTCATGTCCTTAACATGGATCGAATGCAGATCTTCCTGAAGAATTCCTACAACTTCATGAATCTGTCTACCGAGCAAAAAACCAAACTGTTCTTTAGATATAATTCTCCCTAAACTCTTTTTAATGCGAGTAGATATGATCTTACCAATAATCTTATATATAAAATTACATAAAGATATAGGTCGGAATTCATCAAATGACTTAGGAGCATCACTCTTGGGAATCAATGCAATGAAAGTAGAATTAAAGACAACAGGAATCTTCCCACTAAGTCTTGAATCTTCAATAACTCTTAATAGATCACTTCCCAAAACATCAAAGAGTGCTCTATAAACTTCCACCAGGAGCCCATCAAGTCCTGGGCTCTTATCATTTTTACTGATAGACAAAATAGACTGAATTTCCTCAATTGTGACAAGAATAATAAGTTCTAAATTGTCACTTTCAAAAATATCAGAAGGAAAATTTTCAGCAATTTCCATAATTTCAGGCAAATGAAGATTTCCATCTTCTTTAAACAAAGTTTCAAAGTGATGAACACCCGCCCCAACAATAGCCTCAAATCCCTCAACAATGTTACCCCTATCATATGCTATCTTCCATGTAGAGTTGATAAATTTCCTATGATTAGCAAATTTATGAAAGAAAGGGGTGTCATCATCACCACAAAGCAACCAGAGAGCCCTACTCTTCTGTCTGGGTTCATTTTCCCTATCTAACAAAATCTTTCTCCTTCTAGATTCCAATCCATACAGAAAAACATTATCCTTATCAGTAGAATAACCAAAGCCTAATTTAGTACAAGCAGCCTCTAATAATATCTCGATCTCAACTAAATCTTTAGTATCTTGTTCTTTTCTCTTAACATACCAACAAATGGATACATTTTTAATCCTTTTAAGGTTAGCAAGAAATTGAGAAGCAGGAGGCAAATCAAAATTCTCATCATACACCTTCCATGTGTTTTTCAATAAAATGACCAAATCCTCATTGACCATCCAATGTGGATTGAACTTTAAAGGAGTATGTAATTTCTTATCATGACCCAAAATCTGTAGAAATACTGGATGATGATCAGATTCCCCCCCACACACCACCCATTAGCGAAAGCAAAGCTCAAAGTCTAGAAGATCAACATAAATCATCAATCTATAAAGGCGTTTACAAATATTCTCACTACCCACTCTCCTATTGGTCCAGGTAGGTAGGATCACATTTGGTACAATATCCACAAGTCCATGATCATGCAAAATTTTTGCAAAAAAATTCGACAGACCATCACTTCTAGCCCTATCTTCCCAAATCTCAGATAATCCTAAGGAGAAGTTCAGATCCCCTCCAAGGATAATGTTAGTACAATTAGCACTCATAAACTCCAGGAGATTGTTCCAGAACCCTTCCCTCTCAACATAAGGTCCATAGATATTTATAAAACAAATATCCAATTGAAGTTCAGTAGAGTATAGAGAAACACTCAATCCCAACTCCATTGCCCAGTAGTTCAGGAAAAAGAAAAACCGATTTTTCCAACCCACAAGCAAACCCCGCAATTTACCTCTAGCATCCACAGAACAAAAAGTCCATCCAGGCAGTAATAATTTCATATTACCAGCAAACAAACCCCCATCACCCATAGTTTCTTGTAAAAACAGAACATCAACAGACTGATCAGCCACCATCCTACATATAGCTAGTTTTTTGGGTTTACAAGCTAAACCCCTAACATTGAGAGTCATTACTATCATAAAGAAACCTTACAACGGGCATCCACTTCTCTAAGTGCCCCAATAACATCAGATTGATTAGTACCCAATACTGACTCAACCAAATTGATAGGAGTCGATAATCTCTTAAAACCGGATGAGACCAAATCCATCAAAAACTTAGAACTAGATCTGAGGAAGTATCCAGAAACCGATCCTTTAAAATCATTAATAGGGGAGATAAACCCTAAATTATTCCTTTATACTGGAATGTTCCACAGTAAATTTATCCAAATGTTCCACTCCTACCTCCAAATATTTACTAAGTAAGGTGTCCTCTTCAAAATCTACCAATGTGGCCAGACTCAAAGGTTTAAGTGTTGACTCACAAATCACCTCGGCAGAAGAGGTTTCAACATCGTTAACAGGAATCAAAGGCAAAGTACAATTATCAACACAGTTAACAGAAATCAAAGGAAAAAAAACTTCTTGTTCAATCTGGGAAATGGCAAGTTCAACAGGATCTACAGATTTCTTAATTTGCCAAACAAGATTGGACTTGGGAGCAGAGACTAACAGTATTTGAAGAAAAGGTAAATGACAATGGGCAAGCAAATGTCCATAATGATGACAACGATTGCAACAAAAGGGAAATCCTACATAATCTAAAGGCTGGGTAAAAACAGTTTCACCTTTCTAAATGACAATTTCATCAGCTAGACCATTTCGTAAATCTAAAAGGACCAAAACTTCCCCTAAACAGCAAATACCATTGACTAAAAAAGACAAATCAGCCTCAAGAAAAGTCCCAAGTGAATTTCCAATCAATTTAAAAAAATCCATAGACCAAAACTTGAAAGACAAATTGGGAAGTTTTACCCAAATAGGTAAAGAGTCATACCTCTCAATACGAGGGTCAAAGAGAGGCGTCCAATGCTTAAGAAAAAGTCTAGAACTCTCCCATTTCCAGACACCTTTTAGAATTATGTCCACATCAACTGTATTTTGAAATTTGAATTCCATCCATCCTCTAGGGAGGATAAAATTTTTGGACAGATGCTAAACACCCCCAACCAAGTATCAGATGCCCAGCTATGTAAACCTTCAGCATTGAACTTTCTTCCACTGAAACGTCCGATGAGTGTGAGAGCATTGGTAAGGACGATCTCATTCAAAGGAACATCCTCACCCACTACCAAAAGCAGAGGTTTGTCCAATTTCTGCACACATTTACTGATTTTCTTACTAGTAACCTTCTTCGAAACAAAATGCTGAAGCGACACATCCCTACATTCAACCCCATGAACATCAGAAGCCCTGCTAGCAGCCAAACCATCAGGTACCACGTCTTCCATAATATAATCCATCAGTTTGGGTTTTTGAAAGACAGAAAGGTTCAAACTTAATTCATCAACTAAATTATCCAGCACATATACATCAACTTGATCCATATATGAAGAAACAACAGGTGAGAGACCCACAGTCACAGCTTCTCTCCTATCCCTCGTCAAAAACCCATCAGATGCCTCGTCCAATTGAAAACCTGAGTTCATAGCCTTCTCAACAGAAAAACCATTGAAAGAAATATCATCAAGCTTCTTCATAGTAGTCGCCCTCTCCACCTCCAGTGACTGTGATGTTAAAATAACCTCGAAAACCCTCTTGGGAATCACCCTCGAGGAGTTAAATACCTAATTGTTTTGAGGAGAGCGCACTAGAGCTTTGACCTCCCGCAAAGACATCTCAGAATCTCTCATAGGGATAACCTTAATTCCAAAGAAAATCACAAAATGGAAGCATGTAACAAAACACACAGCATATCCACACCAAAATGGTAATAACCAACCCAGCACCAAACCCACAAAAGTTACTAACTACATCCAAGATCTAACTGAAGATAGTTCTTCACCAGAAATCCCAAGGATAACCAAGAAGGGAGCACCATAAGTTAAGATAACCACCAATAGAAACAACAAACCCCCACAGATCAAAACAAAATACAACTTGACACCAGTTATCAAGGAAAATATGATAATCCTCCAACCCAGTTCAAAGTCCTTCAAACTACGAACCAAACTCTAGAATCCCCCAAGAAAATCCTAATTGTTTACAGATATAATCTCAAAAAACAGAATACTAGAATTCTGACATCATTCTAAATATCCCGTAATCGCCAACATAAACTTGATGTATACTGTAATTTCAGTCAGAGCTCACCTCCAAAAATCACCAATGAAACCACAATGCTAACACCGGTGAAAGGGATAATCCAGATGCATTAAAGAAAACAATCTCCACACTATCGACCAAAAGTAGCTAGGAAGAAACCAACCAAAGCTACATCCGCCAATGTAGAACGATCACCACTCTATCGACCAAAAAGAACCAAAATGAAACCAGCCAAAGCTGCGTCCGCCAAATGAGACCACATAAAAACCAAATGTGATAGTAAAAAACCCCAACACCGGCACCGAGGAGAAGACAGATCCGCCAAGATGTGTATCAATAGTAGAGGTTCCCCAAGTGTTAAAATCGTACCATGCAGGAAATCAAAAACATAAAGGTCACATTAAAAAACGATCCGGCACCAAACCAAATCGCCAAAAAGGTTCCAGGTGTAATTCTGTAATATCAATTATTAAAAACGCATCAATCCTTCAATAAAGATCGGCCAAAGTCGCATTAATAAAAAAAGTTGCCTCATGTATCCAGCAATAAAGCAATCTAGAGATCAATAACGTCATCCAACAGGTGTACGTTCTGTAGTAAATCATAAAGAAAACCTCGATTCAACCGCCATCATATTCATCCGCTCCAAGAAACCTTCTCTCAACTTAATATTCGGTCTCTGATCTATGAATTAAGTAAAGTGAAATGTCTTGAAACTTCAATGATGACAGCAACCCTCGATAGCAAGGTTTCAGCCAAAATTTTAGGAAGAATTCTAGTTATAGTTTTGGTTGATCTAAATCTTATGTTATAGTTTTTATAGTTTTTTAATTTTTGACAAACTATTAATTTAAAATTTTTTAAAATTATAAAATAATAATAATTTATTTTTAAGGTCACAAAGGTGTACATACAATATATCTTCTGGATTTGAATGATCTCCTAAAACGAAATACATGCTCTTAACCATCAGGCCCACTCATGTTTTACATATGATTATAATATATTTAGATTTTTTTTGGTTATGAAGATTTCTAGTCAAATTTAACATCAAATGATATTTACAAATGAGAAATGCCTTTTCCTTACTTATATTTTATTTTATAATCTCAAAATTTTCAAATTTAATGAAATTAGTTTTTATTAATATCATAATAATCTTGAAACATTATCATTATTTTTTTATAAATTACATTTTTAAAAATCATAATTGATATTTTTATGATTTAATTGACATTTTAAAAATTTAAATTCACTTTTTTTAATTTTACTTTATTATTTCAAATTTAATGAATTTTTGGTTCTTTGGCCAATCGTGTTGATCAATGACCCATGTCTTGAGGGCTGGTGTATAGTGGTAGCGGGAATGAATTCATGTGTCACGCTAGTACCAACCCAACTCAATTGCCAGTTCCACTAGTTACAAAAAAAAATTAATAAAATTATTTTTAATTTTCCTTTAACACCATAGTAATCCTAATTCAACATTGATTTATAATTTAAATTAAAACCCTTTTAAAATTTATATTATATTTTTTAAACAAAATTTTATTTTATTATTTCAAATTTATTAAAATTATTTTAATATTATAGAGTAATCTTAATTTTATAAAGCATTATCACTCTTTTTTATTCTAAATCTTAGATTACACTTTCACTATTTAATTTTGCAATTTAAAAAGATGATACTTTTAAACTCTTAATTCATTTTTTAATTACTTTAATAAACTTATTTTTTAATCCAGTAATTATAATTTTTTAAAATATTATATTTTTAATAAATATATATTATATCAACCATTATATATAACATCTTTATATAATATTAATATAATTTAACAAAGTTATATGTTGATGATAAGTCTTTAATGTCTAAGACTTATTAACATCTTATTAATTAATTTGATGATAATAACATCTTATTAATTTGATGATAATTTAACATCTTATTAATTAATTTGTTTTAAAATATTATGTCTTAATTCTTTTAGTTTTGAAGAGTTAGCCTATGTTAGAAAGGTGAGTTTAGATTTGATGTGGGTGTAAGCTAAAGAAAGTGTTTTTTTTCTTCAATGTTCATAGATTGCTATAGATGGAAAGTCTTCTCAACCAAGGGTGTTTTTGTTAAGATAAAAAGATAATTTTGGTCCTCAAAATTAGGGTTAATGATTTCTTTATAATACCCTAATTTTCTTTTAACTTCGAAATCTTCTTTGCACCACATAAAAGAAATACTATTTTTTATGTTATTGATATTTTGCATAGTGATAGATTCCTCAATCCTAGAATACTTTAACCAAGTGGCCACATCTTTAAGCCAACTTCTCTTCATGAGTAGGTGATTTTGGCTGTAGTTAAGAACAATTTTATGAAGCCCTTATTCCCTACACTATTTAAATTGTTCTTGTACATTATATATCTAATCATAGCCATGATTTGGGAGAGCAATGCTTCTAAGAGGAGAATAAGATAGAGGGTATTGCTCTTAATTTAATAAATTATAAATAATAAACCCTTCTGAATTTGCTCAGTTCTTCTTCAAGATTATGTGAAAATGTTGCATCTCCAAACTTCACATTCATATAAAATAATAGAAATAACTAGCATTTAAAAAGAAATTTATTTCTATCTGAGATCACAAATTAAAAAAGCAAACAAATAAAACAAAGGAAGACAAAACCTCTCATACCTTTAATCACATTGACTTCTTAAATAATTTTAATCATACTTATTTGGGCGAATAAGCTAAACCAAGCAGGATATTTCAAAGATTTTAAATCATGTTTAAATAATATATTTAGAAATATATTTATAGCTTATAATTTTTTTTAAAACTAAAACGGTTAAATTTTAATTTTTAATTTTTAATAGAGTATCGATTGGGTTGTAGCCTAAACAACCAAAATTACATGGAGCCTTAGGCTCACTTTTCCCTGTTACAACCTATCTTGTTCTTACTTTTTCAGAGATCAGATACAAAACAACTACAAAATGAATATAATCAAGGGTACTTATGCATTCTTTCTTAATACTTCTTGTGTCAAACTACATCCCTCATTAGCCTTTGCATCTTCTTCCTTGTTCGAGTTGCGGGGAAAGTGGAAAAAGGAAGTAGAAGTGAAGTTGTGCAATAAACCCTACAGCCTTTGTAGAGTATTGTTGAGAGCTGGATTGTTGAAATGATCCTCGAAATTTACGATCTTTATCAATATTTACGAATCGCCGAAGACTTTGAGAGCTTTGTTTCCGTGATCCTAAGCGATATGGCATCCTTTTAAAAGCCCAAGAATTTATGCATGATTTTTTTTTGTTTTGTTCTAATCCCCAATTGAAGTTATCTTTAACTAATCTGTCATGGGAGTAGATCACACTACTTGCTCCTAATATTCCTGGATTTCCTTTGGAGACACCGTCGAAGAAGACTGTTACCTTTCCTTGTTTTCTCCACCAATATTGAAATTCCACATCCGATGTTTGTATTCTCCATATGAGGTTGGGCTAGCTAATTTATTCTTCCTGTCTCGAATCAAAAGTGTTCCCAACCAACTTCTTTCTTCCGTATTAAGAGTGGTTTCAAGCTTGGAGGAATGATTTCCCAATGCTTCCATTAAAAGCACCTTGGCTTTGGCAGTGACGTTCAGGGGGGAGTGCTTGATATTATTAAAAATCAAATCATTTCTTGTAAGCCATAGATTCCAACAAATGAATTTGGGGATGGAGAGCCAAATTCGGTTCCACAAATTGGGAATTTTTAGCACCCATGGGTATCGTGATTTCCATGAGGAGAACATAGCAATAACTAGGATCTGGGAAGGGAGGGCTGCATTGAGTCCTTGAAGCACTAACGCCCAGACTGATTGTGCAAAGACACAATCCACAAACAAATGATCCAAATTTTCAGAGGCTTTATGACACATTATGTACCTGTGTGGACCTAAAACTCCTCTTTTGTCTAGATTTTCACCGGTCATCACTCTTCTATGCATAAGCACCCACATAAAATAATGTATCTTGGGTGGCCAATGAGCAACCCGTACATGCTTCCAGATTGTGTGATTGAGAATTTGAGAAAGGTGTGGTTGTAGAGCTGCAAAGCCATGCGCCGAGGTGTAGATTCCAGTGTTCCCCCAGCTCCAGTGGTCAACATTGTGAATATTTATACATGTTGGCCCCTTCAACACATCAAGGAGAAGTTGTTTTTGATGAAGTAGATGCACTAGAAGCTTTGGGAAGACCCACTCTGCCTAATTCCATTTTCTATCCTAGGAAGATATATAGACAAGATTATGCAATCCACGCTAAGAGAGACACTAACGGATATATGTTAATTTGTTTGTGTTTTCAAGTGGCAAATTGCCCAAGATTTTATATGTCCATATCAGAGTCTTTTTACCGTTCCCAGGAATGCGATTTATTTGTTTTTGAAATAATTCAAATCCTTTTCTACATAGATTCCATAGCAGAGTGCCTTTGGGAACAATGTCAATCTAGAGGCTTCTCACTGAAGCCCCTTTGAGGTATTTTTTTTGGAAGAGGTGAATAACTGGATGAGAGTTTTTAGAGTAAACTTTCCAAATAATTTTACCACCTAAAGCGATGTTTTCCAGGCCTGGGTCTCTTATTTGAATTCCACCTTTTAGCATTGGTCTTTTCACTATATCCCATCTAACTAAGTGGAATTTCCTTTGGTTTCCTTTGCCACCACACCACAAGAAGTATCTACACAACTTCGAAACCTGCTCCAAGATTTTCTTTGGAGCAAGGAGAAAAGAATCCTAGTAGATAGGGAGGGAAGAAAGAACTAATTTGATAAGAGTTAACTTACCAACATTGTTAATCCAATGCCCTCCCCATACTGCTATATTGTATTTAATCTTGTTGATAAATTAAATCCAGAGCGATGATCTATTAGAACCCAGAGTTAAAGGTAAACCAAGATACTTGATTTTATCTAAGGAAGCAAAATAAAAAAATCCCAAGAATTGAGCAATTCAGAGGATTGTTTGTTCATTAGTATTCCAACCATACACTGCACTTTTTCTTTGGTTGACTAACGCTCCTGAGATGATGCAGAATCTTTGAAGAATCTCATTGAAAACCCTTGCTATTCTTAAGGAAGATCCTCCCAAAAGAAGAGAATCATCAACAAACAATGCATGGTTGACTGGTTGTATTCATTTTGTCGATTGAATGCCAGGAAATGCCCAGTGTTGCTTTCAGCTATCAATTTCCTACTCAAGGTATCTTCCAACATAATATACAGAAAGGGAGACAACGAACAACCTTGCCTTATCCCCCTTGTTGCTTGAAAATATTTGGTAGGTCGCCATTTATAAGAGGATATATCCAAGGTTTATCAATGCAGGATTTAATCAAATTTACAAAAGCTGAACTAAAACCAAAAGAGAGTAAAATGTTGTAAAGAAAGGATAGTTTTACCCAATCAAATGCATTGGCCATGTCTAATTTTATTAGCATCCCTTGCTCCTTCCTTTGATAGCTATAATGCATATATTCTTGTATAAGTATCACGTTGTCCGGATTATGTGTCCCTTTGATGAAACCACATTGGCTGGGGGAGATAAGATTACCAAGTAGGGGTTTAATTCTATTTGCCAGTAACTTCGAGAGGATTTTATAGGAGGCATTTCATAATGAGATAGATCTGGATTTATTGAAAGTGGTCAGGTTCACTTCTTTGGGGATTAAGACACGAAAGCTGGAGTTGGTGCTTCCTCCCACTTTGGCCTTCTACTGAAAAGATTTTACCATTATTAATAAGTCAGCCTTGATAATAGTCCAACAAGCTCTATAGAAATGTATTGAAAATCCATCAGGTCCTAGAGCTTTGTCAGGTTCCGTGGACCACACTACATTCTCAATTTCCTCCTCTGAAAAGAACTTCAATAGGCTTGCATTGTTATCCTCACTAACAAGAGAAGGAATATGGGAAAGAAAGAAAGTGGTGAACTACTCATTTCCAATCCCTTCCTCTATGTAAAGATTCTCAAAGTGGGTTTCAACAACTTCTTTAACTTGGGAAAAACCTTTGGAAACAGTCCCGTCTGCTGAGGTGATTTCTAAAATTTGATTTTGAGAGAGGTGAGCTCTGAACTATTGGTGAAAGAAAGTCGTGTTACAATCACCAGTTTTTAACCACAAGCTTTAGGACTTAAGCCTACAAAATTATTCTTCATGTTCAAAAGATCGAAAAGAGGCAAATTGGGATGTTTGCTCCTTCTCCATTTCTTGGATGGTTATATCCTTGCTCTCCAAATCCAACTGTAAAACTGCTAACTATTGGACAACCTCTTTTCTCTAAGTAGTGGGGGTATTGGAAGGTGATTTAACCCACTGTTTTAGCGATGAATCGGTTGTTTTTAATTTATGCTCCTAGACATAATTGGGTAACCTGATGACTGATGCAGCCCAATCCTTAGCTACAACTACCATAAAATATTCTTGCTAAATCCAATGGGGGCTGAAATGAAAAGGTATAAGACCCAAGTTTTCTTCCTTATCCAATTGCAAGAGAATGGGTTTGTGATCCGACGTAAAATTTGGAAGGATTTTAGAGGATACTATTTTCTTATCCAATAAAAAGGTGCTCTACACTAGAAACCTATCAAGTCGGGCTACAATATGTGATGCACCAGTTCTGTTATTGGTCCACATATATAAACCCTTCCTGGGTTTAAAATCAAGGATATCCCACTACTGGATCAAGTCCTCAATAAGAGGAAGCATTTGATCTCTATTGTTGATGCTTCCTCTTTTTTCCTTTGGATCAAATACAAGATTTAGGTCTCCATCTACTATGATATTCGTGGGAGAATTGATTTCCACAAAATATTTCCAATAGTCTTTCTTCTCAAGAAAATGGACAAGTACATAAAGATTAAACAAAGCGATAGAAATCTTATTTATTTTGTGGCAAAGTTCAGTATAAATCTAGTGCTAAGTCTCAAAAGAGCTTACCAACTAGAACATTTCCTCCGACCAAACCATGGCAATCCCTCCTGAGGATCCCCTTGCACTTACAACCTTTCCCGCATTTAGTTTTCATTTAATGCAACTTAGATCAAGAAGAGTTTCCCCTTCTATTTTTGTCTTTTGGAGCATGAGGATATCTGGAGATTATATTTTCAAAATATCTTCAATGGCTTCATATTTCATAGATTTCCCTAAGCCTCTACAATTCCAAGAAACCATTACGCATTATCTATTGGGAATGGAGGTAGAGAGACCTACCTTGGGTGTCCTTGCTCTGGTATTTTGTCCAATGGACATTTCTAGATTGGATTGGATTCCCTGCATTTCTTTCCTTTTCGCTTCTTTCTCTCTTGCTTCTTTGAGGTATTTCCTCCCTGCCTTTTTCGAAGGTCTTTCAAATGCCTCATCTTCCAACGAGCTTGACATTTCTGGGGGTTTCTTCCTTATTATGTCTGCATAAGAGGGTGAAGAAGAGCCTCTTGCTGGGGAGCCAAGATGAGAAGGGAGAGTCCCTGTGTTTTCTTCCTCAAATGCTGAAGAATGGTCCTACTATTCCATTTCTTTTGCTATGATAGGAGGGTCTTCCTGGGTGCTGAGAATTTCAAAAGGATTCGAGGATGCTTTTTCCCGAGGAGGAACTGTGATCCCTTCCACCTAATGCTGCTATGTGATGTACGCAATGGATCATTTAGGAGCCCCTTTTTCTCTAGGTTTACTAAATTTCTTTGTCAAGACCAGCTTCTGCACCTTTGTTCATTGCTATCCTCTCACCTTCTTCGAGTCATCCTCAACCTTATTTTTACAATGTCTTACAAACAGGCCATATTCATGACAATGCCTACACCTAAAAGGCATTTTTTCGTAGTCCAATTCTTGTACATGAGACCAATCTTCCACTGTTAGTTTTATGGCTTATGGGATCCCTATTTCCAGATCAACCTCTACACATATTCATGCATAGGAGTACTAATCCTTTCTAGGCTAATATGTCGATATATTTTCCTAGAGTATTCCCAATAGATTCTAAAGTTTTTGGGATCTAACAGTGCAAGGGTGGATGGGGAAGGTGTACACAAATTGGGACAACCAAAGGTATGTCTTGAACTATATCAAAGTTTGATGTCTATTTGTTTAAATACAGGCCCCGAGGGCCCATGAAATATGGCCCGTTTTTTAAAATAAGATTCCTATCTTCTATGCTTTCAAAGATGAAAACAAAGTATCCCTTCCCAACAAAATGGTTTTTGATTCCTTCTGAGGCCAACAATCTCCAATTTATATGCACCCACGATTCGATGGATCTTGGGGATGGCCATAAGCAAGTAAAATTTTTGATAAGGCCCTGTTCAACAAGATTCATAGTAGCACGACAATGTTCTTCAGCCGAGAGAGCAACTGTTGGGATGGCCTCCATTTTCTTAACAAACTTTTGCTGAGAAGTTGTAGAAGATCGCTTGTTGCAGGATGCTACAAGTTTCTTGAAAGTTGTGAGCTCAGGAGGAAGAGGAGGGGGAGGCTCAACGCCCCCTCCTCGGGCCATGGCAGTGAAGAACAACAGGGGGTTACGCACACAAAGGAGCGCACGTAGAGTACTAGGTTTCAAGAAAATATAGGCAAAATCAAAATGCCGAACAAGGAGAAAATTTGAAATTCTCATCTCCTCGAAAAAGTTTATGGCTTATAATTTAAATGTTATTTTTTGTTATATAAAATAAAATTTTAATTAAAATAAATAAAACCAAAACTTCGAATAGTTTTATCATATGATTTTGATCATAAATATTGGATAAGTTAAACCAAGGAGTGTATTTAAGAGATTTTAAATTGGGTTTAAAGAATATAGTTTAAAATTTTTATTGTATATGTAATAATATTTAAATGTTATTTTTTATTTATATAAAATTAAATTTTAATTTAAAAAAAAAAAAAAAACAAATCTTCGATTAAATTGATTGAAGTTATTTTTCACATTTTTAAAATTTGTTTGTGAAGTGATTATATTATATTATATATTTTGATAATGCTTATATGTATAAGATAAATAGAAATATGTATTTTTTTTTAGTTTTTATAGAGTTCTGATCATTGTTATAGGAATAATTTTTAAAAATTTTAAATAAAAATCAAGTTAATTCTAATTTTTATATGAATTTATAGTAACATTTTAAAGAATAAAATTGAAATTTTTATGAATTTATGTTATTATTTAAAAGAATAAATAAATATAAATAAATTTTAATATGTATATATTTTAAATTCGTAATTATGAATAAAATTTATATAATAAAAATTAATAAAATGATAGAATTCTAAAATAAATGTCTATTAAAAATTATATATTATATATTTTTTTTTAAATATTAATTAAATGATTGTCTATTAAAAGATGAACATTGTCACATTTTCTCCCCTCATCTCGACGATGGAGAGGACATGACTACACTGCTGCTACTGTCTATCAAATGGGCAATCTAGCCCCATGAACATAATAATAAAATGCATTGAACAATAAATTATATATAGATGCATAATACATGCAAATACACAACGGAAGCAAATTTCATTCAACACATTCATCATGTTCATAATAACTCATAAAACAAATACATTGCAGATTTAAATACAATAAATACTTATCTTGAAAAAGAGATGTCCTGCAACCAGCTATGTCCCTGCACCGTTCCACCCAACCATAGGCCAATGTGCTCATCAATCTCTCAGCACCACTGCCACCCCTGAGCTGGGCATGATTTCCACAAGGAACTAGGGAACAACAGGCTCACACATAGCCAAATACACATCAAATTCAGCCAAGCCAAACAAATTTGGGTTTATTAGGATGCTAAGGTAGTGGAAAGGGAGAATTGCTAAGCTAGTGAGCTCAACCACAAAGTTATGGACACCTACACAAGATCTTGCTTGGCCTCCACAATACTGACACACCCAACATAAGGAAATATCCCCTTCTCTGCTACACAGTCCCTCAAGCCATACCTTCCCTTCTAGTGCTCTTCAGGGTGTGCATAGAATAATAACCAACCCCTCTTGATCTCTCTATGAGGTTCCTCTCCTTACTAGATATATCAATCCAATGCTGGCCTCTTCAACTCCTAATGATTCAGACTAAAGCAAGGATTTGCAGGACAACAAAACACAAGTGTCGGGTATGGACAAAAACATCATGAGAACCAAAATCGAAAATGGTAAAAGGGGAAAAAAAGACATGGGTGAGCAATACAAATTTGGGAACCATTTATGGGCACTATGGAAGCAAAACGACCTCAGCAAACACCCAAAATCGTGAGTCTCCTCTCCAATTTGTTGTGCAACACAAAACCAAATTTTTGGGCATGGAGAAAATGGGGAAATGACAAAAAAACATGAATATCTGTTGCAAATTCACTCAACAATGCAAAAATGGGTTTTCCCAACCATTGAAATGAAGGTAATTGCAAAAAATGTGAAGGAGATATCCCAACAAGCTTCAACTATGTGAGAAAATGAAGGACGTGAATGCATAATGGGATGGAAAGCAATTTTTGGGTGATAACTTGCCTAATAAGTTAAAATCACATTTTTCAAAAATGATGGCTTGCCCTGATTCAAATTTGACTTCCATACTCTTCCATTCCCCATGCATTAACTTCCTCAACCAGTTTCTGGAAGAAATAAATGATTGGGTGAATAAGACAAAAAAGGTAGTTGACAGCTTTATGGGTTCTCCCATTGACATTTGGCTTTACTCTATTGGATCAAGGGTTTCAATATTTTCCCTCCCCTATTCCTTGTGAAATCATGCCCCTATCTCTTTAATGTTGCATTGACATAGCTAGTTGCAGGTATTTTTATTAATTGCATATTTACATGATGTCCAAAATTATATTGTTCCTGGTTAGCGCATGAACCATATGCATCGTTTTTAATTTCCGAACCATAAAATGCTAAATACATAGTGGGGCCTTGGCCTTGAACTTCACACCATGATTTAATACACTATTTACATCATTTACAATTTAATGCAATTGGGGTCAAAACTGGGGTATTACATTCCCCTCCCCCTTACAACAACATTGTCCTTAGTGGTTTACAAAATTGAACAAAAATGCTATGCTAGCACTATCTCAGTGCTCTTCAAAATTGAATAAAAATGGATGTGCAAATCGTATAGAATCCTACATATCCCACATAGCCTCATCAGGACAATAGTGCTTCCACTGCACCTTTACCTGTCCAACGGCTCAATTCCGGAGCACTGCGACCTTCTTGTCAAGGATGCACAATGGCTTAGCTTGGAACTCTCCCTTGGGTTCCACTTGAATCACATTCCAATTTATCACATGGTTAGGATCATGCACATATTTCTTAAGAAAATGCACATGAAAAACATTATGAGCTCTAGTGCTAGGAGGAAATGCAAGTCTATATGCAATTGGCCCTTTTCTTTCAAGCACTTCAAACGACCCACGGTATATAGGTGACAACTTGGCACAACTTCCAAGCTTCAAGGAACTCATCCTTTCCCTCACTCTAAGGTAAACATGATCCCAAACAATAAAATATCTATGCACTCTATGCTTATCGGCATAGCTTTTCTGTCTGTCTTGTGCTGCTTTCAGATTCTGCCTGATCTTTGCAACCTCTTGCTCCATTTCCTTGAGAAAATATAGACCAAGCACAATCCTATTTACTAGATTATCCCATTTCACTAGTGTCCTACACCTTCTTCCATACAAGGCTTCATAAGGACTCATCCCCAAGGATGCTTGTTGCCCATTGTTATATGCAAATTCTACCAAGTGTAAATAATCCTCCCACTTGGATGGTCTATCCATCACATACATGTGAAGCATGTCTCCAAGCACCTGATTCACTCTCTCTGTCTGTCCATCAGTCTGTGGATGGTAGGAAGTGCTGAAGTTCAACTTGGTACCCAAATTTGCAAACAGAACCTTCCAAAAATTGGAAGTGAAATTGAGATCCATGTTAGATAATATTTCCTTAGGCAATCCATGCAATCTAAAAGTATCATTTAAGAATATTTTGCAATGGCATTAGTCTTATAAGTGGACTTGACCTGTATAAAATGAGCTGCCTTTGTCAACTTGTCCACCACAACCATGATGGAATCATGTTTCCTATAAGTCATTGGCAATCCTGTAATGAAATCTAAGGAAACAACTTCCAATTTCCATTCTTGATCTCCCAAAGGCTGCAACAAACCTACTGGGTGTTGATGCTCAACCTTCACATGTTGACATTTCATGCACTTTGACTTATATACTCAACAATGTCCTTCTTCATTCCCAGCCAAAAAATATTTCTTTCTGGCTGTAGCAATTGTCTTCTGATATCCTGGGTGACCAGAATATGGAGCTTGATGGATCTCATCCATAACAATTCTCCTCAAATATGCTACATTTGGAATATAAATCTTTTTCTTATAAGTAAGAACTCCATATTCTTCTAATTTATATCCCTCATACTTCTTTTCAAGACTTTGCTATTGCAACTTGTCCTTGACCTGCACATACAATTCATCTTGAGCAGTATGATTAACAATCGGCTGTCTCAAATCTTAATGGAAAATACTAAGAAATGCCAAGTTTATTTCATGCACCTTCCTGCTGAGCGCACCAACCACTTTCTTTTCTTTCCCTTTTATGTGTTTGATCTCAAAATCAAACTCACATAAAAAACTCCATCCATATAGCTTTCCCCATCATTTCAAGTAGGTTGATCAAACAAATACTTCAAACCACAATGGTTTGTCCTTAACTCAAACTTTCTTCCCATCAAGTAATGCCTCCACATCGTAAGAGCATGTACTATGGTTGCAAGTTCTAAATCATAAACTGAATAGTTCTTCTCACGATCCTTCAACTTTCTTGACTCATAGCATACCACATGGTTGTCTTGCATAAGGACTCCTCCAAGACCTTGACTGCATGCATCAGTACACACCACAAAATCATTTTCTGGGTATGCAATCTTCAAGACTGGTGCACTTGTGAGAAGATTCTTCAACTGCTGGAAGATTTCTTCACACCTTGGTGTCCTTTCAAATTTTATTCCCTTCTTTTTCAAAGAAGTTATGGAATCTGCAACCTTGGAGAATCCTTTGGTGAATCTCCTATAGTATCCTACAAGGCCCATAAAATATCTTACATCTATCACATTTCTTGGGATTAGCAAATTCATAATGGCCTCAATCTTTTCAGGGTCTACAAATATGCCCTCATCTGAGATAATGTGAGACAAATAATGAATCCTATCTTTATAGAAGTCACACTTGCTCAACTTTGCATACAACTTATGCTTCCTGAGCAATTGCAATGTCAATCTCAGATGTTCTTCATGCTCTTCCTCATTCTTAGAATAAATAAGAATGTCATCAAGGAAAACAAGAACAAACTTGTCCAAATACCTGCTGAAGACACTATTCATAAGGCACATAAATAGTAGCTGGTGCATTTGTGATACCAAATGGTACCACTACAAACTCATAATGTCCATATCATGTTTTGAAGGTTGTCTTATGAATGTATTCATCCTTGATTCTCACCTGATGGTAACCAGACCTTATATCAATCTTATAAAATACATTTTCTCCTCTCATTTGATCATTTAGTGGTCATCAATCCTAGGAAAAGGGTATTTATTCTTCACAATGACTTATTTCAGCTATCAGTACTCAATACACAAGCTAAGTGTACCATCCTTCTTCTTCACAAACAGAACTGGTGCTTCCCAAGGAGACACACTCTACTGGATGTATTTATTCTCCAACAACTCTTGCACCTACATATTTATCTCTAGCATTTCTGGTGTACTCATCATGTAGGGTGTCTTGGACCTTGGTACTGCTCCTGGTACAGTTTCAATTGTGAAATCAATGCCCCTCGTTGGAGGAAGACCTGAAATTTCCTTAGGAAAAACATCCCTGAATTCCTGTAACACATGAAAGTCCTCCAACCTAGGAGTTTCATTCTTTGTTGCCTCCAAAACATAAGATGCATACACTCTGCAACCTTTCCTATAGAACTTCTTCAGCTGCGTGGCTGAAATATGTCTAACAAAAATCACCTTTGGAATGCCTCTGACAACCCTTAACTTACCTTTTTCATCCAAGGACTAAAACGTCTTGTTGTATGAAGGACCCCAAAACCACCATATACTCACCATATACTCATCATTTCAAGGGTATCAAGGACCCAAAACCACCAATCAAGTGGGAACAAAGAATTTTTCAAGAATATCATCATCATATTCAAGGTCTCCATATCATTAAAACCATATCCAATGGTTCAACTATATATCTTAATCACCACAAGAGTACCAACACCACAAAATAGGGGTACAAATACCTCACTACTAGTTTGCAACACCTTATGGGCTCCATATCCATGATCACAAGGCTACAACATGTTAATGACTATATAACGTCCAAGGGCCATCAAACCACCAAATGTGTGGGTTCAAGACCCAAAATTCCAAGGAAACCGAGGATCCCATAAGAATGGGTTCCAACATACCACTATAGATGTGGGTTCCAATACCCAAGTCTCCACATGCAAGAGGATTAATATCTAATCTTGTGGGCTCAAGGACCCCACAAGAACTTAACAACCTTAAGACCATCCAATGCAAGAAATGGGGTCCAACATCAACACATCAAGGGACTTACACACATGAGCCACATCATCCATATATCAAGCAATAAGGATACCGAAACAAGTACACACATAATGAGTAGCATAGACCAATAACCAAATATCAACAAGGATTAAGGAACTTGATAATGGACGCAAATGGGGCCAAGATACAAATTAGGGGCACTTGACCAAGTAAATGGGTAACTAGAGATTTTTCCATTGTTCCAAAGCCTCCAGGTTCTTAAAAATTGGGCTTGGATAAGGTCAAAATGGCTCCTCTGACACAGAAAACCACAAACAAAACACTAACCCTCAGGGGCTCAACAAGGGGCACCAAGGACTCAACAGTTGGAATCAATGAACAGACACCATTGGAATCAATGGAAACATAATCAACACAAACTCCCCAGTGGAGTCACCATTTCTATTTTGGAGAAAATACTGTAGTGATATTTTGGGATGAATCACCAAAAAGTGACACCCAATAGAAAGAAACTCAATTAAAATAAGTAGTAATCTCCATTATTTAATCCAACATTTTTAAATGTATAAAGAAGGTATGTATGAACTTACTTGGTTCTAGATGGTTGAAATAGAATCTCGAGTCTTTCATTCTCAACCATCCACATGAATATTTGAATGAAATCTGTAAATAAAACAAAGAACAATAAAATATCAATGTTTCCAAAATAAGGATTACAATTGATGAAACTTGCGGTATTTATTCTACCCAACATAAATAGTCAACATATGAAATGTACAAAAAATGTGGATGGAAAATAGATTTATTCTATATATCAAATAACACTTAGATACAAGAATGATTGAACCTGATTATTGCTGCAAAATCATTATGAAACTGAGATTCTAGTCCTTCCACCAGATTTCTTCACCACTTGATCTCGATTCAAATCTCAAAATAGAAAATATGCTTAACAAAGTATGGCTATATTTATATCATACTAAAATATTGCATGTAGAGATCTATAAATCAAGAATTCTAGATATGGAATGGGAAACTACACACACAGGACATGGTTTGTGCAAATGGATTATAATTTTGACCAAATGAGGGAATACTTTGATTTCTTGAACTGAGAGATTCTCCATAATATGCACTCCCAAGATTAAGACTAAGACTAGTTTTTTCTTCTTTTCTTCTCCTTTTGTTCTCAAGAGGGAGTAGTTAGGAGAGTTAGAGATAGCTACATATGAATATGGGAAGTTGGGGAACAACCTCAACCAAAATGAAACACAAAAAGTAGCTTATATTTTTAATTTTAACCTCAAACAGATGGATACACGATATGGACACATAAAGGGTGTGTATACGCATGATGGACACATATAGGTTGCATATTCCTTGGAAAACTCATTGTTTTAAGAAGTTATTCCAAGATAAAAGTCTATCAAATATGACACAAGGATCAGAGGATGTCTGCAATGAGTAAAAATGATAATATTGGACCATCATAACATTTAGGGAATTTATGTGGCAAAATACAATATAACAATGTTGTGTAAAAGGTCAAGTGGTGTTTCTTTCACATTCCTAAATTGTCATGACTAATATGTGAACTTCGGAAAGATACAACCTTCTCAATCAATTTTGAATTCCTTTCCTGTGCAACTATTGGGCATCTTTTGAGTGACTTGAAGGCTATGTACAACTTGTACATTGCATAGAAAAGAAAAGTGGCATTTTTCACATTCCTTTGACCTTTAGGAGCAAGTTCTAAAAATATACCACAACAAAATTTGACCCCAAAATCCGACGGCTTCCATGTCTAAAATTTGACAAAAGCCAATCGGTAATTCGACAACAACAATTTTTTTTGTGATCTGTGGCATATTGTTAGATATTTGACCATATGCCAAACCCTGCCAAATTTTCAATGTACTACATCCTCAAATTTCCGACTCCCATCTTGTCGAAAATCCGACTTCTCTTTGTCAAATGTGAGATAGTTCCCTTTAAAATTTCATTCTTATGGTGTCGAATGTTAGAGGATTAATTTGTTGCATTTCTGATGAAGACGTGTTGAATGTCTGATGAATCTTTATTTGATGCTCCAACAATGATTTCTGAGTTTCCCAACTTCACCCTATCATTTGTGCGACGCTCAAGTCGTCAGATTTTCGACGGGTGTGAGTCAGTTTTTCGATGGATCGCTCTTTTCGTACTTATGGAAACCTCGTCAGAGAAGGGCCATAGCTTGCCGAATAACCGACGAGATTTTGTATAGTTAAAAAACAAATATACCTCCAATTGCAGCTAGTTTAATACAAGATTTTCACAAAACCATGTCCTCTCGATAATTTTCTAAGATGGCTTTAGAGATTTTATTGGTTGAATTAAAGGATCCTAACAAAATCATAATGAATGAAGCCAAGAAATGTAATTTCAAAATAATTCAATAAATGAGTTGTGATTTAAAAAAAACTACAATTCTAGACACATGAAAAACATCTTATGAAAATTGGTTCTTTAGTTAGGGAAATATTAAACTAGTCATACCTTATTACCAAATTGATCAGCCTATATGTAGTGATCCTTGATAGCTATTCACTACGCAAACATTAAACATTGAAAAAACTATATAATTAAAAAATAAAAATTGTACACATATCTATAGAATTCTAAAGAAATAGAATATTTGATAATATTGAGTTTGTTGACCAAGAGCTATCAAATCTTAAAGTTCAACCCACAAATATGGTCACCCGTAAGCATAGAATATGATCACACCAAATTTGTTATTGAAAAAAACAACTTAATAAGAGAATCAAAGGACTTGGTTACATTGACCATCATAGGAACTAACAAGATCCAACTCTAAGATTGATGGCCAAGATATAGTACTCAGCATAGAAATATATATATTTATAAGTACAATGAGTTTCAAAAATGTTACATCTGCCATGCTTATGTTGATACAATGCTTTATTCCTAGTTTTTAAAATTGTATTCATGGTCCAAAAGGTGGTATCGAGTTTTAGAAATACAACTATCTCAATAGATTATCCTTAAATCTCCATGGTTCCAATATTTCACAGAAGCTATTATGACAAGGTTTTGCAATTAGAACGTATGTTTCAAACCTCTAATTTGCTCAATAACTATCACAGTTTGCAACCCAATATAACGTTAATACCTCAAGTACTTGATTCTTTTTCAAATGGTTTAATATTATTGTTGTAAGTTTGCATTCAACTATATGATTATAAGAGTATCCAATTTAATAGGGTTGGCACTAAATTGGAGAACCTATTAAAGAGAAAAGGAATTAACAAATATTGCAATGAGAATGAACTTGAGTCATACTAAAGCTTCTGGGAAGCTCTAAAATTTGGACCAAAAAAGTTAAGAATTCAAATATCTTCTCTCAATATGGAAATACCAAGTAGCACAATGAATCTATTTATCCTCATTATTCTTAGATTTTATTTTGAGATAATAAAAATTCAAGCTTAAATTTAACTTCAGTACTTATTAGGCATTCATGTTCTAGTCATCACTAAGATATTCAACTCAATTTTTAATTATCATGTTACAATTCCACACAAGTTTCCTTTCTGAACCAAGGCTCTCTCCATGTCATTCTCGTCCCATCTCCCCAAAAGAAAGGTGATTGGTAAGATTCAATTAGTCTTCCTATGCATGTCTTAAGAAAGAGAGTACCCTAGATGAATAAATGTCATGTCATTGAATCCCAAGCATTGTTTGAAAAATATAACTACAACATTATTTTCTTTTTTCTTTTTGTCTTTTAGCACATTGAATCTGTCTATGTTAACAAGATTATGAGGTATTCAAAGGACATCTAAGAAATCTTGTTTCACACTTTCTAAAGAAAATTGATAATATATTTCAAATCAGCAGTACAATCGGGAATAAAATCTATATGATAGAAAATGGAACCAGCATGAACAATTTATCATTCTTTCAGATATCTGAGCTGCCAAAGACTTGCCTCCAAACACAACGACAGTTGTAAAAAGAGTGTGCCCTCTACAATGAGGAAATGCATAAAGCCATTAATTTTCAAATTAGTTGCATGAGATAATTAACTTGCAAAAAAACTCATACAAACATAATTTTTATGTCCGTATCTATCAAACATTACTATTACACTAGCATGAGATCATTGATTGACAAATATTTGGTAAAGTTAAATCTTCGGTATCTAATAGAATAATTATAGCTATCTGAGTCCATTGATGATCCATATTAAAATTTTATGTATAAATAGAGAATCCTTCATTGCTAATGCATATTCTTAAAGAAACATACAAAATTCCCCTGAGAACGACACCAACAGCATTTTCGTCGACAGCTAATCCTATTGTAGCAATCTACAAAAGGAATCAAATTATATAAAATAAATCTCTCACTGAAAGAACAAAATTTACCTCTTTTAAATTGGGCTTATGTTAAAGAAGATTGCTTGCCTCTAGAAGAATGGGTTAAAAAAATTGAGCAAGGAAACGTCTCTCTTGTTTTTTTTGTATCATTGTTCACCTACCAGCATCAATAGTAACTGTTAACTATAAACAAGCAAACCAAATACATTTTGAAAGCAAAAACACTCAACACCCAACTCATTTAAACACTATGCATCTATGAAACAAACAACCTAACAACCAATATTAATCCCAGTTCAAAATCTAAACCAAATATAAGATAACAAATTTACTAAAAAGCAACATAGGAAAGGAACAAAATCACATACGAAGTTCCTTAATTCAAATAAGGGACTGAAGTTACTCCCATGCCCTAGATTTTATTGTTTCCTTAGTTTAACTTCCATTCTCTTTCAGATCAGCAGACTACATCCATTCACCCAACAAATAGTCCAGTAATCCAGTCAATTTAATAATCCCCACAGTTGCATTGTGCATGAATTGAGAATAGAGTAGTTTTGAAGGAATCAACTACAAGTTAACCAAAATTCATGTGACTACTTAGTTATAAATGTAATAAATATAACTAACTATCTTAGCTTCCACCTCAGCCAACTCTTCTGACTCTCTGCAAGAAAAATATCCCACTGCAGTAGGCATAGAACAACAAAAGCATATCAAACACTCCAGATAGAAAATCCTAGAGTAAGAGAAGAGAAATAGTTGTAAGAAAAACACACCCTTTCCGAGATAACTGTACCAATTTAAAATGAAGTTAGAGTCTAGATCAAAATAGCATAATCAAGAAACAACTACATTAAGTTTTTAACATAATGTGTAGAAATGAGCAGAAGAAGAGGGGAAACTAAGGAAGGCTAAAACCCCTCACATTCCAGAGTATGAAATGGGATACAGGGAACATGAGATGCTAAAAGTTAAAACATTCAGAAAATAAACATTAGAAACACTAACCATGCATTCTAATATATCTATCATCAAGGAATAAGACAGATAAACAAGCATCAAATTCCACATTTACTATGTTGAACAAGTCATTGATTTTCTTATTAGTAGTGAAAATGAAAATACAGTGTTCAATCAATGTCCACTCACACACATTCCACAATATCTATACGAAATACAATGACATGCACAATAAAAATATTGATACATTATAGCCATACTGAACAATGACAACTTAAAGCCTGAACTCAAAGGACAAGTGGACAAAATATAAGTCACCATCAATTGTTGAACATCATTGTCAGTATCATATATGACCCTGGTTATTGAGATGCCTATGCAATGTAAACATCATTTTCACTTCTTTAGTCGAGGGACTACTTTGAAAAGCCTCTGAAGTGTGTAAACACCAACCAGAAATTGAACTAACTACAATTGCCATATCATCCACAAATTCTAGTGTTTGACCTAAATAATTACACCTTGACGTTAGGACCTGTTGTACCAAGAAGATCTTGATATACAAGGGTATCTGGGTATAACTTCCCGAAAATGCAGCATCACCAATTTCCGTTTCCATTTATGAGACCCACCATTTTGTTTATATCTTTTGTGGTTTTTGTCACAATTGTCAAGAGGGGTTTTTCAGATTTAGTATTCCGTCCTATGTGGTTTAGGGTTGGCTTAGTGAATATTAGAATTTTTTCCATGCTTCTTTTGATTTTCTTTCCACTAAAAGATGAGAACAATAAGAGAGAAATGAGAATAAGAAAGAAGATTGTATCTTCAAACTAAAAATCTTCCTTGAACAATTCCTAGATGGAAAAAAATTATTCTACTCCAGATGAAAATGAAAATCATAAATGTCTCCTTGGAATTGAAAATGCCACTTTTGCCTCCTCAAATTGCTCTAGTTGTTGGACATTAAAATCACCGTATCTTTATGTTATTTATGTTTTGGGTTTTGTATAGTGCATAAATGTTCTTTTTTTAGTTTTTAAGAGTTTTACTAGGGTTAGTAAATGGTAAGTTAGGGGTGTACTGTTAGGGATAGAAATTAGTGTATTTTTCAAGGATTTTTTATCAAAGAAAAAAGAAATAATGGAAAATGTCCAAGGTTGTTTGGAACAAAATCCCCATGACATAAGTGATTTCCTTCAACAGACCCTTGAGGACATTCAGGATCTCAGAGATACAGATGTTTCTATGCATACCCAAGCACCTAGACTGCTGGAACAACAGGAAGGGCAGTCCCCACATATAGAGATGAGCCCCTGGGATTAGTCAAATTAATCCATTATTGATCCTATCTAAATACTAAAACGATTAATTATAGGCAAAAAATCATTATTTTTCCAGAATTGAAATAATCAAGATTAATTAGAAATAATTGCTAATTAATGGGAAATAGATAACGGTGCATGGAAAAGCACCAATAATGGTTGAAAACTTAATTTTTTGGGGGGTATTGTTTTCATTCCCATAGGCATGTTTTAATCAACATAATACTTATTTTTTTCCAAATTTATGCAAGGGTTTGCAAAGTGCATACTACTTGCCTCTTGTTCTCATTTTTTCATGGATTATAGAACAAATTTAGAAAACATAGGCCTATTTTTTTTCCAGCAATCTTTTATGTTCAATTTTTTCATTTTTTCCCTATGTTTGAAGATTGAAATTGGTCATTTCTTTGGCAATATGCCGAAGGCTAAAACCCCATTTTGGCAGTGTGATGAACCTGAGGATGGGGTAAACAGAATGAAATTACATTGTAAGCTATGTGGAACAGATATGAAGAGGGGTTTACCACTTGAAATACCATTTGGAAAGAAACCCAAGACATGATGTTATAGTTATTAGCATCCCCAAAAATTATCCAAGATGCCATGAGGCTCCTCATGAGTTAGAAAGAAAGTTGAGTCGACAACCTAAAAACTTGAAAATTGTTGCTAGAGGAATTGCTAGATCCCCTATAGCCACAGGTGTATCAAAGACTGGGGATTGTGAGAGGAAATCCATAGGTTCAACATCCGTGAGGACCTTTCCTGTATTTGTTCCAAGAATTAAATAGGAGTCACAACCATCCATTATTAAATCAATGGTTAGAAAAAAGGAATAAGTTGACAGTCATGGCAAGGTATATGTTAGAGCAACAAATCTTTGACCGTTTCCAATACTAGTGTGTTCTCCTAGGGTATGCTTGTCATTGACACTATTATTGGTCCAATTGGCCTACGATATAAAGCCTCTTACCTATGAGAAGTAGTTGTGGTGCACTCCTTCAAAAGCAAAAGGCCGATATAGGGACTCGACTGGAGGAGCCGAGAAAATCATTAGGGGACACTAGATGCACGTATAGTTTGATGGTTGGACAGATGGGAAGGGAAAGGCCCTTCTTAATTTCATAGTAAACTTCTAAAAGGCCACAAAGTTTATGATGCAGCTACACATGTTAAAGATGTAGCATTGTTATGTTTTTAGTTGGATGAATTTGTCAAAGCATTGTGCATCATGTGGTGCAGGTAATCACCAATAATGTTGCTAACTATGTAGGCATTGACACTTTTCTAGTGGTGAAGAACCCCACATTGTCTTTGACTCCATGTGTTTACCATTGCATCGATTGATCTCGAGGATATCAACAAACTCACATTTTTCAATGCAACCATTGATCAAGGCATGAACATGACCAAATATATATATAACCATGCATTTATCCTTAGTCTCATGAGGTGATTCACAAGGAACAAGGAGCTCTTGCACCCTAGAATTACACATTTTTTCCACCAATTTCATTTCCCTCTTGTCCCTTAATTGTTGTGAGCTGAAGTTGAAGAGATGTTTCTTTTTTATGAGTGGCATGGTTGTGCCTATAGCACAAAATCATAAACCAAGATGGATTTTGGAAAGTAGTGGAGGAAGAGTCCTCAATCAACAAAATTTTGGTAAAGGTTCTTCATTTAGTTGATGGGAAAAGAAAGGAGTGGATGAAGTGTGCTCAATCAAAAATATTTTGGTAAAGGTTCCCCATTTAGTAAATGGGAAAACCACACAATGCGCTACTTGTATGAAGAAATATGGATAGGGCCAAAGAACTATCAAAGTTTTCGATGAGTAAAGTTAGCCAACAAATGATGGCCTTGAGAAAAAACTAATGTTTTGAGAGAGGTTTAATCACTACTGGAATGGGACACTCCATTGTCCCATTCATGTCCTTGACCCTGTCTTTTCATATCTATGTAATTTTTGTTTTAATGAGAGATATAAAATTGCTTTCACTACCCCTTGGGGGACTTATGCATATGTGTGGATTCCTTTTGAATTGACAACTGCTAAAGCCACTTTCCAATGTACCATGGACTTTGTTTTCTCTAATGAGTACATAGAAGTGTACCAAGACGATATCACTATTTTTTTGAAGAAAAGGGATGATCATATTGGACACTTAGCAAGATTGTTGACAGGTGCAAATCCTTGGGCATATCGTTGAATTCAGAAAAATCATCTTGGGGGTCTTTTAAGGAAAGATTTTGGAACACAATCTTGGAGTAAGGATTGATCCTAAAATAGTGAAGGGTATCTAGGAGGATCTTTTTACTAAAAAAAACAAGTCATTCAATATTTCTTTCATTGCATCAATTCTGTAAAGTGTTTCATTTCCTATTTTTGCAAAATTTGGAAGGCCTATATCAAGTATGTTGAAGAAAGATAACCACTTCAATATTTCATTACTCTTTAGATGAATTGGAAAAGGTACTCCTCTCATTTATGCCTTTGTTTCCAATTATGTTTTTGAAACCTCATCTATTCCTTTGTTTCCAATTATGTTTTTGAAACTTTTGGTTACAGCCAATCTTGAATACGATGAAACATTTCCTGGTTCTCTTTGGGAAATAATGTGGTTAAATCATCTTGATAAGATTGAGTTTGAAGAAGTGGAGAGAAGAATCAAATAAATCCTTTACAGATATATCAAGCAAATTCTATGTTGTCTTCTTACAAAAAAGTCAGCAAGGGAGTGAGCAACCAATTAATTTCATGAGCAACGCACTTCAGGGGGAAAGGTTGAAGCGCATCCTCAATGGAGACAGAAGCTTATTCCTTCGTGAAGGCACCTAACCACTTTCATGATCACTTTTGGAATTCTAAGACAGTGTCCTACATTCCTCATCCCATGGTGAAGGATATACTTTTGCAATAGGAGAGTAATGGGACAAGGGGTAGGTAGATCACCAAGATCCGGAACTAAGACCTTGATTTAAATACAACTACAATGGTTCGTGGCCAAGATTTGGCCAGGTTGATGGCTGAGAGAATCCTTGATACAATGGACAAGGCCAACATGGAGGATCTACAACCAACCAATTAAGAAATGCAATATTCTACAAACAACCAATTAAGAAATGCAATATTACCTTCCTTAGAGTGGTAATGTTCGATCTTTTCTTACTAAAGTGGAGAATGCCTGAAAGTTCCTCTGACATGTTCAACAGTTACAACCCTACACAGTGGTAATGTTCACCATTTACAACGCTTAAAGGAGGAGGACAAGGACTATTACATATCATGATATGAGGGTTTCATAGCTTATGGTCATCACTATAAATATGTAGAAGACTTATGGGTTTCTTTCTTGGAGAATATGGTGTCCATCCATCCTATTTAAGGTAAGTTTATAGATCAGAGAGAACAAAGTTCACCTGACTGTATGGTAATCACCATCATCAACTAAATGTGCATGTGTGCACATGCATAAATACCCAATACACAGTTCAATCAAGTAAAAGAAAACGCAATTATACCTTGATTTGTGGAGCGTTGCACTGTCTTCCTCTGCTCTACCTTTCAAAACATCATTCAACATACTTCAAATTTTGCCATGTTGCAATAATTTCATGTTAGGACCCATCAAATAAATATTTGTTTGTTTATGAAAGAAACAAAAACAGTCTAAATAAATACAATACTATTCAACTATTTAGGTAAATTAATTGTTAATAATAGATCACCTGATAAAACATGGAGAACCAAAAAAACTATGTAATAAGGACATCGATCACATCAAAATGCCATTTCTTTCCTCTTAACTATGAAAATGTTTCTCAATGCTATCTGTAACAAGTTTTAATGGAGGATTCAAATAGCAATAGTAAAAATTAAACACTAAAATTACAA
Source organism: Pseudotsuga menziesii (assembly GCA_001517045.1). Classification (NCBI taxonomy): domain Eukaryota; kingdom Viridiplantae; phylum Streptophyta; class Pinopsida; order Pinales; family Pinaceae; genus Pseudotsuga; species Pseudotsuga menziesii. Next base: position 179,719 of record LPNX011064462.1, read on the forward strand.
AAATAATTGTTTTTAATGTATTCTTCCTTACCATTCAATGAGATCCTCTTTGTTTCGAGAATAATTTAATATTCTCCACTAAACATGACCAACCACGTGAAGTTGGAAGCTATTATGGCCCCTCCCCCCCCCTCACATCACTCTCAATTCCCCAAACCCAATGCATCTACTTGCAAATAACAATTTACTGCAAATTATTTCACTCAATAGCTAAAAGAAGCCTTCATTAAATCATTCTTTAAATCATTCATTAAAACATTCAATCATTCAACAACTGAAAAAAAAAACATTCATTAAAACATTCATTTATTCAATAGCCGATAAAAAAAATCAGTAAACCATTTATTCATGAAACAGAGGAAATCCATGTAAAAAAGTTTTTTATAAATAAGAATTATTCAAAATTTCTTTAGTCACTTCCTTTTCACTTTTTTTCTCATTACATATTTAGTCAGAAGCACATCTTCTGGAATTTGATCCTCAGTCTCCCTACTAGACTACTCGCATGGTTGAACTTGCGGCGAGGGGCAATGAATTTCTGCAATATTGTCAAAATGTTTCATTAATTTATTTTTATTTTTATAAATACAAGCAATTCATTTAAAAAAAAATTACAAAGGTTTTTTTTTACCTGGCATGGCAACATCAACATGTTCATCATTATCCTATACAGGCTCAACCTATTCAATGTTATCTTTATTTACATGCTCTGTAGTCGAATTGTGTAGAATTAGAATTAATGTTCATCATTTGCAATTATCTATACAAAATAGTAGCATATTAATAAATTGATTACTAGGAATCAAAGCATGATCTTCATCTGGTTGGTTTACATCCTCGACTTGAACGGGATCATTACCTTTTTGCTAAAAAAGGAATAAATAATTTATGTTAATTTTTTATAACGAATAAATTGCATGAGAATTAATAAATTATCATTAAACTATATAGTTTTTATATACTTTCCCACCATATGGATCAACAGAAGATTGTGCAGTATTCCTAGACAAGCTTCTCCGACGTTCAACAACGGAATCAAAGCCCTGTTCGAAGCCAAGCTTCATGTCTTCCTGAGCGGGCAATTATTTGAACTGATCGGCCTGCATATTTTCATGATGTCATTAATTTTACATTTTTTTCCAGAATAAAACAAAAATAATTTTCTATATATTATTTGGATTCAGTTTCAGGTTTTCGATACTTACATATCGGGCCACCAAGTTTGAATCCACCAGGCCCAAGCTTGTGTTAACCAATTTTTTCCATTTTTGCTTTGGTGGCCTTAGATGTGTCCGACAACCTAATCAAGTGTTGAATTACGTTAGTAGATGTTCCAAATTCAATATAAAAACTAACAATAATCAGGCTTACCATCATCATTTTGGAATGTATTGCATACCTCCCTGTTCCTGGTGGTATCTTTCCTGCTTTTCTCAGACCCTTCTCTTTTCCATCTTCCACTAGGGCTTTCAACTCCCTATATGGAATCATCAGAGGGCGCTCATACCTAGGGTTCTTTTCTAGGTGAACCCTATACTGTTCTCGGACAATCTTCATATTTTTTCCATCCTTCTGTAGGACCTTCGATGTATCGAAGGTATCCTTTCCAAACAAACCAACCAAGTGATTAGTCAACTCATCCTTTAAATATTTTGCAAGCTTGTCCCACCTTGTGCGAATGGTGGGCCCGGAGATATCCAAGGACAAATCATTTAGATGTTTATAAAATACATCATTTCCTGCAAAACATTAATGCCATCATTAGTCAACATTAAAAAATATTATCGGTATATTAGACACAAATTAAAAAAACTACATTAAACAATATATAATCGCCTGGAGTTTTCTCTATATTTATTGGAACGAGTTCTTCGTTCACCAAAAAATGTTGCCACTATTGAACCGGTGCTAGTGACATGAGAAGATCTAGGAAATGCATCCACCTCTCTATCTAACCCTGCATCCACCCCTTCTTCTGTAGCATCTGTTGTGGGTTGGTTAGCATCGGTTGCACCCTTTACTGGCCTCAGGGGTGTCGCGGAGCATGTTGCTGACTGTTCAGTGGACAATAATGGAGCAATATGTTGTGTACATGGAGTGGTTTGGTCACTGGGACCAACAACGCCTTGACCACCACTGTAAAGATGCATAACTTCCTATAGATACAAACCATTATATTATAAGTTCAATAGCATATAAAATAAAATATTATAAAGTTCTAAATGAATTTACATTATTATTTGTGAACTTACTTGGAATTGTTGACATCTCTGTAACAACAATTGAATCTTTGATTTGATCTATTATGTTTGTGGAACTATCAATGTTAGAAGAACAAGTTCCTCATTTTTTTTTCCATAGTCTTCTGTAGCACCCTCGATGGGTCTACAGACCTACTAGTTTCATTATCTTTCATCAACTGGGAGACCTCAAACTGTATAGAGTGTTGAGATGGTGTTTCATAAACCAAATCCCCTATCTGCAACAAAAATATATAAAACATTGCTTAGTCTTTGAAACAATAGTCTGCGCAAAAAATTATATTAACAAAAATTGTCTATCATGATAGATTCATAGGATTACATCTAGATTTACCTGATGCCTAGATGAGGGTGTGGTCTGATCAACAACTGGGGACTTACCCTGATCATCCACCTGCAAAAAAGTATAGAACATTATCACAATGAACGTAATATGTAAAAGCTAAAAATTACATAACAAAAATAAACATTATGCTACATGTTTTATATGTGTACAATTTTGAACTATTTAGAATGTGGAATTACATTTAGGTTTACAGGTTGCTTCGAGGCTCCAGTGGTCATACTAACCGTGTTTGTATCTACACAATAGAAATTGTAATTAATAGGAAGTTCTTCGCCAGCAGCTGTTGATTTAATGCCACATACAAAGACATGGTTTCCTTCACGTGACTCGAATATGTAGTTCGGTTGCTTAAGTGTAGACCCTGGTTGTGTACTGTTTATAAACCCCACAATATTACCAGTTGTTTTTGGCCTTCCGTCAATGTACAATGTTGCTCCTTTATTTTGAGCTTTGTCTTTCAGTTGTATATAATTTGTTGACAACCCATATCTATGCATACTGCGCATATATTGAACCAAGCGCATCCAATCACTGTAGTTGTAACAGGGTCCATCATACTCCATCAATTTTGTACATCTGTCATATCCAACCTTTATGCCATCCATGCAAAACAACCCCAATCCATGTAATGATTATGGTGCAATTCTATATATCCTCTCATTCACACAAAATCAGTGTTTACTTGAGGAAGATCCCTAGGCACCCATTTTTCACTAGTTATTTGTACCTTAAGGGCACCTCGATGTCTCCTACTATCTCATCATCATAGGAACATGACCCCCTCCTTTGAGAAAAAAATACCTGTGTTTATTGAATTTTCTTCTGATCTTACGACATCTAGTTGATCTATCCCTTGTAGACCTACTGGATGTCTCAATTTCCTCTATCCTTCCCAAACTCCCCTCACTAGAGGAAGACATGTCTGACAAATACTTGTTTGGTTCTACCTACACCATGGTAAGAAAAAAATTGGCAAATATTAGCAAAATATGAGCAAAACACTTGGAAATACTTATAAGCATGACATAATGTTGATATCATTATCCTAAATAATATCAATAATTCCCTAGTATAACAATTCAACGCATAGTCTTTTAACATGGTATAGAGGTCAAGTCGTTCCATATCAAATGCTTCAGCCAATTAATCTCAAAATACAAACTATGTTTTTTACAATATTATTAGGTGTACCTATTTTAATTTATTTTTTTCCTCACTCAAAAATATAAAAGACCCAGTTTACGGATCTCAATATATGTGATAAAATAATTTGCAAATATTCTGTATCTTTTTTTCAGAAGAAAAAGAGGTGTTCCAGCTTGATATTCAGTAGTGAATAAAAGGTAACTTTTACATAATCCTGGCAATAAGTCAGTCCATTAACAAGTGGAGATCATAGGTATCAAAAAATATCTCAAGGGGAGGGATGGAAGCCACAATCCCAAGATGACTGAAGTAGAAATACCACACGAACAACATAAGGAGCATAAATATCTTATCCAAGGAAGCATTGAGGGTGGAGAAAACACACCCCTGAGGGGATGAAAACAAACTCTATATCCCCAGCTAAAACAAGAAATATGCTAATGTATCCCATAGTATAAAGAACCAAAAAATACTATGCCGCACAAATAAAAAGGCTCTTAAATTAACTGTAGCATGCCTTCCTCAATGATTTCTCCTTTCTAGAAGGAGAGGAGGCCAACCCTCATATTCAATGCTTCCTTGGATAAATGGTATGCACTCATATCGTGCTCCCTGCAGACATGGCCAAAGTCATATAAACAAATTTAAGATGTCGGTGGTATAGCATATATGTCAGATATCCAACGAAATGCATTACTTTCTTCAACCTCTATAGATGAGTTCACATTCTGAGAGCTTTTAACACTACATCGACCTGATCACACAACTTCTAGTTCAGTTCTCCAGTCTACATTGGTCTGATTATTCATTTTCTTGGGCACTTATCTCTCCTTACTCTACACCTGTAGGCTTACATATAACTTAGAAAAACTTCCAACTCATCACAACAAACTCCCATCCAAATCTTGTTCTGATAGCCATTATGGTTTTGAGGTTGTATCAGTTGCATCTGGATCCATCGTTTAGGGTTGAGTTGAATAGAATTATTCGTGTTTAGGGTTCAAATGAATGGAATTCTTCATGAATGGAATGGAAAACTTCCATTGTTTAGGATTACAACCAAATGTTGAGAGGTATATGAGAGATAACAATAGACAAACAATAGGGAAATTAGAGTTTGCAGGTTTTGGAAAAAACGAATAATGCGGTCCTGAGTTCGCAGATCTAAGGTGCAAGGATATGACAGAAATGAGGAAACATAGAGGATACAAAAAGGAAATGTAGACCTAAAAATGTCATGGAAAAACTGTTTCGTTTATACTATAATGTCCATTCCACACCCTCACTAGCCTATGGCACCACTAAGGTGAAAAAGGATGTATAGAATTATCAGGACAATTTCTATAATTGAAAGGAAAGGGTAGGATTTTCAAAGTATACCACAATTGAAATTTTATATTTTATCAATTGTTTGAAAACCATAATACTTACTTATGCAAAACAAGGAGAAAACATTCCTTCTCTAGACATCAATCCCTTATAATTCCATCCCTCCAATGCTATTCATTTTGGCATATAGATGTCTAGACTACTATCCATTAATTTCCAACAAATTTTATGTGAATACTTCTTTTAATTCCATGTTTTACTAAGTATACTAAGGGGTGAATAAGGAAGAATCTACCAAAATTTTGGTTGAATCAGTTTGCACAAGAAGATTAAGTCTATATAGGTGGATAAATGCCTGACTTCCATTGCTAGTGTCGGGCATATCTAACCTACAACATAAACTACAATTTTGTATGTATGGGTAGTGTCTACCTTCTCTTCAAAGAAAGAGAAGGAAATCTAATGGGTGCACCGAGCATAATAAGCATGGGGTTGTATTTAATCCTTGGGCTATGTCAGCTAAAAAAAACACAAGCAATTGTTCTTACAGTTTGGCGCACAATCAACTCCATCAATGACTTATTAATGACCTCTACCAAAAGTAGTTTTACAAAGTCCTTGTTAGAGCTTCAGCTAGCACATGTGATTAATCCCCTAAAAACAAGCTATCCAAACTATAACCTAAGGGTGTTACCCACTGTAACCTCAGTAACAATTTTTCTACACTTCCAGTTGTCTCTTGTCATCAAAATACAATATCTCTCACCAATAATCACTGCTGTGCACACTAAATATTCCTCGGAAACCATATAATGGAGAATCTGGTATAGGTCCATCATTGATGGTGTGTCAAATATTGCCCAAAATAGACAGAGAAATATTGATCATGTAACCTCTTCCCACCCCTTGTGCTGGAAGCCAAACTCAATGTATTGATGCAATTTCTACCATAGGATGGACCATATTTCAGGTCTCTGCCATGCCCAAAACTCAAATTAGAGATGCCCTAAAATGTTGTTGACTATTGTTATGAAGACAAAGAGACAAATGAAAACATGCATAATTAATTGAAAACCAAGCCTCCTACTACTGGCCTTTACGAACAAAACTGACCTAGGAGCAAGGAGTCCAATTGGATTGATCTTCCTACCCATATTGAAAGGGGCATACGAATGAGTAAAGGGAGAGGGGTAGCAATCAGTAGGTTAAATGATTAACTATGGTCAGCTAAAAACAGAAGTTGTCAATAAATATTTGTTTAGTGAATGAATGGTGGGTGACTGTGAGTAAGAAACTAGAAACCAAAGAGGAAGATGCTTCCTTTTTATTTGTAAACTAGTTATGTTATTTTTGTAGCAGAGTTTCTATGAGAGCCATTCATGTTCAACCTGAATGACTACAATGTAAAACTCCCTTTGATCATACTAAAGAGCCCTAAAAAGTGTTGTATGAGAGATGGACTATGAATACCCATGTATTGCAGTTATGTGGTTTGGTAAAAGATGATATCTTGACAAACATAAACAACTATACCAAGACTTTTTATTCACACTCTTATGGGCACTACATGTGTTAGGTATATATGTGTGTATTGTTTTGTAAAAGACAAATGTTAAAAAAAATTCTATATCACATCTGATAATGATTATTTTAGCTTTGGTAAGTGTAAGTTACCAGAAGAAGATTTATTAGTTGCTAAGGTAAATTGTTAGGTCAAAATCCAAATGTGGGATATAATACATTGAACTTTAATAGAGGTATATAAAGGATAACTTCAAGAGCCACAACTATTGGTTCAACACCATATTCTCTTAACCGAGATAAAATGGTAGAATTGTTGAATAGGGTTCAAGAAAAAAAATTATAAATATGAATGATAATTCATAAGGATGTTAGGATCTTTAGCAAAGGCATACCCAAAGCTTACAAATAATACAACATGATCAATATAACAAGAATCATGAATGTAAATCTAGTTACACATATTATCAATTCTAGACCAGTAGCACATGGCTATGGAACCTTGCCATAAGTGATCATCATTTTTAACAAAGTAAGAAATGTTATTAATGTTGTGGCCTCATGGTACATGGACAAGCCATTGATTAAGCCTAAAATCCCTTTGTAAACCCTCCTTTCTCAAAAATTTAGACAGGAAGGTCATCAAAAGAAGCAATTAATTGGTTGGTATTTTAATGAAATACTAAATCCAAGACCATTTTTATGAAATGAACCCCTCATATGTAAAGAACCCATGTTGAGCTCAACGATTTCTAAATTGTTGGTATGCTAAAGAATATTCCAACCTCCATTTTAAGGTGAAAGTAACAAAGGGAAATAATAAACCAAGCATTGGATTATAATGAGGGATAATGAAAAGATATAAAAACCCCTCTAGTTATCTTTATAGTTCTTTTCTTTGAAACTGGTTAATCTAGGAAGAGTTTAAACTTGATCTTCTAGGAAACCATTTCTTCATCAAGATGGGCTTGAGACACCAATAAATCAACTATAAGGAAGTAAGTCCCCTTTTGTATTGTTATAGTTATTTTAACAATTTTTATCTTCCTTTAGTCTAGTCTTCATTAGAGCCATTTTCTCGTCCATCTTCTATAATATATTGTGTCCCAATATTGCTTAGTATTCTAAGTGATCCTAACTTAATGGGTTTATTACCAATTACAAGCAAAGGCATTCTAGAAATCTTTGTCCTATGACAAAGATTGCTTGTAATTGGTAAATAGATTCAAAATCTTTGTTCTATGGAAAAGATTACTTTTTAAACAAGTCTATACCTTTTTTACAGCACTATGGGAAATTTTGGGTCTGTTTGTGGCCTCAAGAATCCCTAAAACAACACTCATTTCTAATTTTGGGTTGATTATGGGCAAAGACAACATTCATACCTAATTCTGGGCTTAGTTATGCTTGTTTAGTATTATACCGTATTGGTTCTAACATTCTAGTTAATGAACATGATATCAAAACTATTTCCATTATATTAGTAACATATGAAATTACAGTTTTAGTATAACCCCATGTGATTGGATCTATTCTTATGATATTGATATTAGAAGCAAAAGGTTAGCTTGTTACGAACCATGTACACATGTAATAATTCTAATATAAGGATATCATGTTCTATACATTATATACGTTGTTTGCCTAATATAAAAAGATAGTATATCCTCCTAATATGTGTAATGTTAATGTTATTCTATTCCTACGGTATCCATAGGAATATTGAATCATACACTACCCAATTAGAGAGATAAGGCTAATATGGACATAAATACCCAAGAATCAAGTACGATATCCATAATGTTACTCTTCACCTTACTTCACCCTAAAAGGATCAAGTAGTTCCATATATAAGCTCTAAGGTCACTACTTATGATGAATGGTGCCTATGTTTCCATAATATATACGATATATTAATGTACAAGTAAGCAGAGTATCTAGTTTGTAAGCAGCTAACACCATGTATACATAATAATGAGCCTGTTCAACTCTATATATCATGTTATGTATCAACTAAGTATAATGCTTTTGGATAACCATGATTATGTCATAAGTGAATCCCTAATAAGTACACTACCCTATCAACAATATTTAGCTAGTGGCAATAAGTGATTGAATGATGAGATACATGGTGATTTGCACACTAATCAATAGGTGCGAGCTTAATTACATAATGAACATTGTATTGAATTCACTCTACACTATGATAGACCTTGTATGCCTTTATTCCATAAAAGAGTATGCTATATTTACGTAATAAGCAGTGATAGGAATTAACCCAATATTATTGCTCAATATAATGGGTATATCATAATAACTCTTAGATCAATATGTCAAATATGAAAACCATAACTAAGCATGTTCTAATATACATGCAATAGCTAGTATAAGCTAGGATAGTCAACTTTCTCTCCCACAACCAATAAGAAATTTGTACATTCATCAAAGCCCTCAACTCGAACACATAATTCAACAATTTAGCATTAAAAAGAATTGTTCAATGAATTCGACCTTGAACCTTTAACCTATTTCATAACGCCAAAACCCTTAACCTTGAACCTATTTCATAACCCCCAAACCCGAACCTTAAACCTATTTCGTAACCCCCAAACCCTGAATGAATATGAGTAAAATGAGAGATATATTAGATATGACATAAACTCACCAATTTAGGAGGCATTATGTGCTCATCTTGATAGATTGCAACAACTTTAGTTCCTACCCAAAGGAGGCAGAGTCCACAGTTTAGAACCAAAATGAGCCGGAGTCCACAGTTCGCTCAACAATGAGAGGTAGAGTCCATAGACCACACGATGGGAGGTAGAGTCCAGTATAGTTCACTCAGTGCCAAGAGGTAGAGTTCATAGTCTAGTCAGCAGCGATAGGAGGCATAGTTCAACTCAATTCACAACGACAGAGTGAGGTAATATGTGTACACTTTTTTTCTTTTTGTTTTTAATTTTTAATTTTTTTTAATTAATAGGTTTCTTTTTTAATTTTTGATATTTAATATTTAAAAAAAAATATTTATTACTAACCCTAACTATATAAAAAAATTATAACCATAATCCATTATAACCATTGATATTTAATATTTAAAAATCTTTAATATCTATTTACTAACGTCTAATCCATATAAACATTATCATATATATCCCCTTACCACTAACCCTTAACATAACCTTAAATCCCTACAAAATTTAACACTTACGACCATGAATACATAACCCCTAACACCTATAACTTTTAATGTTAGCCCTTAGTTATTGACACTTATAACATCTAACAATGAATACACATATATAGTCTTCACACATTTTACATATGACTCTTACTCATTATAATCCCTCATTCCCTAACACTATAACACATAAACACTATAATCCCTCATATCTAACCCATAATCTCTAATCCATTACATTTTATCACCCCTAATCACTATAACCCTTCATATAAGAAATACATATTATAACCCTTAATGTTGATAAGTTCTAACCCTTATAATCGCTTAATCCCCATAAACCGTAATCCTTATAATCCTTAGCATTAATATATCCATTAATAATTATAACCTCCAAGTTATGTATGTCATAACAGCTATAATTGATAACCTATATATCCTTTAGTCCATATAGGACCTAGACTTGTTAATCCATTTAACCCTTAATCCCTATAAGTATGTCAAATACTTCAACTCTAAATCTATAACCCCTAATAAGTAATAACCATCATAATCCATTTAACGGCGATGAAGAAGATGATGATGATGGTAATGGTGATGATAATGGTGATGATGATGATGATGATGATGATCAGCATCATCAGCATCATCTTCATCGTCATCATCATGTTGATCATCATCTTCTTCATCATCACGATAATCATCATCTTGATAATCATCATCATGATCATCATCTTCTTCATCATCATGATAATCATCATCTTGATAATCATCACCATGATCATCATCGTCTTCATCATCATGATCCTCGTCATCATGATGATAATGATGATGATGATCATCATCATTTCCATCATCGTCGTCGTCGTCGTCATCATCATGACCCTCATCTTCATCATCATCATCATCATCGTCATCATCGTTGTCGCGTCACCTTCATCATCATGATGATGGTAGTGGCGATGATGACGGTGATGATGATGGAAATGATGATGATCGACACCATCACCATCATAATCATCATCATCATCATTATCGTCATCGTCGTCCTCCTCGTCTTCATCATCATCATCTTCATCATCACGACCCTCATCATCATCATCAACATCATCATCATCATCATCGTCATCGTCTTCATCATCATGACCCTCATCATCATCATCATCATCGTCGTCGTCGTCATCATGATGATGATGATGGTAATGGTGATGATGATGATGATGATGATGATGATGATGATGGAAATGATGATGATCACCATCGATCATCACCATCATCTTCATCATCGTCATCATGTTTATCAACATCATCTTCATCATTTCCATCGTCATCATGATGAAGATCATCATCATCGTCATCGTCGTCGTTGTCATCATCATCGTCGTTGTCTTCATCACCATTGTCTTCATCATCATGACCCTCATCGTCATCATCATCAATCATAATCATCATCATCATTAGCAGCGTCATCATCGTCATCTTCATCATTATCGTATTCATCATCATGACCCTCATCATCATCATCATTATCATCATCATCGTCGTCATATTCATCTTCATCATCATCAACATCATTACAGTCATCAGCGCCATTACCATCATCATCATCATCGTCATCATCGTCACCATCATTACACTTTAAAATTTAAATTACAATTACACTATAGTCTACACATTAGAATTCAATTACAATTTAACTTTGCAATTCAATTTCAATTTAAATTTTCAAATTTAACGTGTAATTACAACTGAAAATCCAATGTATTTAATTTTCTCACATTTTGCATAAAGCAACATTGCTTAGCTAACATAAAATATTCTAAAAAATGACCCAAGATTTTAAGGAAAATTCCAAATAGAAGTGTATATTACTATCAAAATAATAAACATAGTGTGGAAACATTACATATAGTTATTATGTTAATATGGATACACTTCACCTAACAAATAAAAACAAAATTTTGTGAGAAAATAGATCAATTGTCTTTTCAATCACAAAAGAAAATAAAAGATTCTCACATTTTCCATTATATAAACATAAAAACAAAATATTTTGAAAATGGTCTCCAAAGTTATAAGAAAATTTTAAATAAAAGTGTATAGTATTAATATTTTATAAACATTATCATAAATAAATAGCATAAGTTTTAAATAAAAGTGTATGATATTAATACTTTATAATAATGTAATAGTATAGTTTGATTTGAATAGACATTAAAGACAACCATCATAATGTTTATATTTATGTTCAAATTTAATGTGTAATTAAAAAAAAAACATTTATGTTATTAGGATTAAAGGTGATGTGACTATAGTTATGTATGAGTGTATTATTATTGTGATGATGATGATCATGGTGATCATGATGATGCTTATCATGGTTATGAAGGCAATGATGATGAAGACAAAGATGATGAAGATGATGACAATGATGAATATGATGATGATGATGATCATCATCATCATCATGAAGACAATAATGATGAACATCATGATGATGATCATGATGATCATGATGATGATTATCATGAGGATGAAGACGATGATGATCAACATGATGGTGTTAATGGTGATGATCATGATGATGATTATCAACATGATGGTGTTAATGGTGATGATCATGATGATGATTATCATGAGGATGAAGACAATGATGATCAACATGATGAAGATGATGTTGACGATGGTGATGATGGCGATAATGATGATGGTGACGATGGTGATGTTGGTGATCATGGTGATCATGATGGTGAATACTATAATGACGATGAACATTATGACGATGGTGATGTGGATGGTGATTATGGTGATGATGATGATGAACATAATGGTCTTGAAGACGATGATGCTGAACATCATGATAATGATGATGATGATGAAGATGATCATGTTGGTGATGATGATGATGATGATGATGACGACGATCAACATGATGATGATAATGATGATGATGATGATGTTGATGATGATGAAGACGATGATGATGAAGACGATGACGATGGTGATGATGATGATCATCATCATCATCATCATGAAGACGATAATGATATTGAACATGATGATGATGATGATGATGATGCTTATCATGAGGATGAAGACAATGATGATCAAAATGATGAAGATCGTCATGATGATGATGATGATGATGATTAACATGATCATGATGATGAAGATAGTGATGATAAACATGATGACGATGTTGATGTGGATGGTGATGATGGTGATGATGATGATGAACATAATGATGACGAAGATGATGATGCTGAACATCATTATAATGACGATGATGATGAAGATGATCATGATAGTGATCATGATGAAGACAATGATGATGATGATGATGAACATAATGGTGATGAAGAGGATGATGTTGAACATCATGATAATGATAATGATGATGATGATGAAGATTATCGTGATGGTGATGAAGATGATGATAATGATGATGATGATCAACATGATGATGATGAAGATGATCGTGATGATGATGATGAACACAATGGTGATGAAGAGGATGATGCTGAACATCATGATAATGATGATGATGATGATGAAGATGATCGTGATGGTGATGAAGATGATGATAATGATGATGACGATCAACATGATGATGATGAAGATGATCATGATGGTGATGAAGATGATGATAATGATGGTCATGATGATGATGATGACGACGATGATGATGATGATGGTGATGATGATGATGATGATGACGACGATGATGATGATGATGGTGATGATGATGATGATGATGACGACGATCATCATCATCATGAATATGATGATAATCATGATCAAGACAATGATGATTATCATGATGGTGATGATGATGATGATGATGGTGATGAAGATGATGGTCATGATGATGAAGACAATGATGATGATCATGATCATCATAATCATCATCATCATGATAAAGATGATAATGATATTGAACATCATGAAGATGATGATGATGATGATGATTATGATGATGATTATCATGAGGATGAAGACGATGATGATCAACATGATGATGATCATGATCATGATTATCATGATGATGAAGACAATGATGATCAACATGATGACGATGTTGATGTGGATGGTGATGATGGTGATGATGATGATGAACATAATGATGACGAAGATGATGGTGTTGAACATCATGATAATGACGATGATGATGAAGATGATCATGATGGTGATCATGGTGATCATGATGATGAAGACAAAGATGATCAACATGAAGACGACGGTGATGATGGTGATGATGATGATGAACATAATGGTGATGAAGACAATGATGTTGAACATCATGATAATGACGATGATGATGAAGATGATCATGATGGTGATGATGATGATGATCAACATGATGATGACGATGATGATGATGATGATGGTAATGATGATGAAGAAGATGATGATGATGATGATGGTCATGATGATGAAGACGATGATGATGAATACAATGGCGATGGTGATGATGGTGATGATGATGATGATCACCATCATCATCATCATCATCATGAAGATGATGATCATCATGATCAAGACAATGATTATTATCATGATGATGAACATAATGATGGTGAATACAATGATGTTGAACATCATGATAATGACGATGATGATGAAGATTATCATGATGGTGATGATGGTGATGGTGATGATGGTGATGATGATGATGGTAATGATAATGATGATGATGATGATGATGATGACGAAGATGGTGATGGTGATGATGGTGATGATGATGACGAAGATGGTGATGGTGATGATGGTGATGATGATGATGAACATAATAATGATGATGGTGATGTGGATGGTGATGATCATAATGATAATGATGATTATTATGATTATGATGATGATGATGATGATGATACATGATTATGATTATGATGATTATTATGATAATGATGATAATGATGATGAGAGTCATGATGATGATGATAATGATAATGATGATGATAATGCTCTTGATGATGATGATGACGACGATGATGACGATGATGATGATGACGATGACGACGATGATGATGATGATGATAGTGACGATGACGATGTTCTTAACTCTTTTTAAAAAAAATAGGATAAAAGAATAGGTCTAACTAAATATTTACCTTTCAATATATTTCATCATCTTCTTCATCCAATTCATCATCCATATTATTAGATCCAGATTCAACATTGTAAGGATTGGGCATATCATCATTTTCATCTATGTCAGTTACACTCGTCGTGTCATCATCGGTATAATATTCATGGGATTTTTATACTACATCATCTTATTCAACTAATTCTTGGACATATTCTACTGGATCATCATTATCATCTATATCATGTTGATCATGCTCTTCATCATTATCTTCTTCTTCCAGAGAATCCTCTTCATTACCATCGTCTAGGTTATACTTTACCGGCCTTGCCCTTGGATTGTGTCACAACAAATGACTAGCCCGCTTTACCTAGAACCTCTGAGTAAAATACATGTTCACATTGGCTTGGAAGAACATAGGGCTCCGTTCCTGGCTCAAACAACCTTGTATTTACCATGGTAAATCCATTATCATGTTCAATAATAGTTCTATCAGGATCACATTGATTCAATCGTAACTTGTACCATTTGACAACAAATAGAACTAACTTGAAGGATTTAAAGTCACACTGTAGAATATCTTCCAAATACCCATAGTATCGATTTTCTGAGAGTTCTGGATGTCTGTTACTTCTAGATGAAACATTGGTCACCTCAAAGATTGCAGATATCCCACAATCTGATTTTTTCCTTGTTTCATCCAATTTTTTGATGCGATATCTACAACCATTGCAGAACAGAGCCTTATCGTGTTTTACCTACAACAAGCAATACACGAAAATATTACACAACGATTCAATAGTTATGCAACAATACATGGAAAATAACAACATATACGTAAAAATGTAATTTCAAAAATAAAAGATTTAGAGTGATTGATTAATATGCTTACCATTTTATCTTTTAAACCATATGCTAAATCGTTTTCCCTTTATGTAAGATTTCTATCTCCATTGTGATGTGCTGCTTTTACCAATGAAGCCACACCTTGCCATGATATTCCATGACCCTATTGTTCGCACCATTCAATCCATACCTTCATCTGGTCAAGATTGTTTGCGATATATAAATGAATTGCATCCCATTCTCAACCAACTTCTTGATTAGAATAATCATTAAAATGAAAGACATATGTAAATTTTCTGAACAAAATATATGCTCTTAATTGATGCAATAACTAGAAAATGCAATTAGAATATGAACGATATAATAAACATCCACCATCTAATAGTTACCTTTCACCTTCCTCGATCTACCTTTCCCCTTTAGATTCTCCCCTTCAAATTTGTTAGTGGAGTCCGGATCACAAATGCGACGTAAATTGAGCTTTGAAACTAAATTAGGAAGATATTCACTAACATACAACATGTTTTGGTATACCATATATCCTTCCATCATAGAACCCTTGACATGTGCTCGTTGTCTCACCAAACCCTTCATAAATTTCAAGTGTCTCTCAACCATCCACATGGACCTTGAGTGAACAGGTCCACACAACTCAATCTCCTCAACTTGGTGTATGAGGTAGTGTTCTTGTGCTTTGAAAAATGCTAAAGGTAGATGCTTTTGCATTTCACACATGAGACGAGGAATTTCTCCCCTGGAATACTTTGTATCTTATTTATGGATTTCTTTACATGTCAACCATCTACAAGTGACGCAAACCAATAAAGATATTTAACAAAAAAAAAACATTAAATTACATATCATGAAATAGTGCATAAAAAACAAATATAAATTATACGGAGAATTAAATAAACACTAAGCATAAGAAACTAATCGCTAGTTACCTCATGTATTTACCAAGATTATATATAACTTGTTTGACATTGTTATCGAAGTTGTTCGAGAGAGAGAGAGGTAGAACATACTATATCAATATACAAATCACGCCATTTTTTGAACAAAGAGTATACAAACAAGAAAAAAAAAGTAAGAAATAAAATGAAAAAAATAAATTATTATATGGACATAACAATAATAATTACCTTGATGAAGATGTGTCGATCATGCGTTTTGACCCCGCAAAATCACTTTTTTTTGTTATTATATTCTTCAAGTTTGCACAAAATTCAGTGGGAAATTTAATTGTCTGCATTACTTCTTTGACAACATTGCTTTGCTGCTTCGTAAACATCCATGGAATTGAGTTTATATTAACTTGGTCTCTGTTGCTATGAACGATAATGTTTTGATTCCTAGAAAATCACCCCTGAAATGTCAGCACTTGGCAAACCTTGGTGTTGTTGAAATCAGACTTGACCGCAGCTTTGGTTAGAAATGCAGTGGCAGCGAATCCACTTCCTTTACTGTCCACTAGGTAATCTCTAACTGCCCTTCTCGCTACCAGGGAGCTAGAGAAGCCATTAGTACAAGGTTTATTACTATTTCAGTCAACCTTGGCACTATGAACGACACAATGTTGTATTCTACACTTTCAAGGCTTTTGCTCGAGTCTCTTCTACGTCCAGACAAGTAACCTTCCAAAGCTTCTGAAGCCATGACTCTGAGTCCTCTGCCTTCAGCATCTTTAGATCTCAACGATCTTAAAAGTAGCTCTGTCCAGACATCAGGCTTGTCACTCTGCAATATTGGAATGCAGATGCAAATATGCTCTTCTTCTGCGTTGATAGATCGGGCACCAATATCATCAA